>JABSMR010065336.1:0-13731 GCA_018902295.1 Dusona sp. PSUC_FEM 10030013 | reverse complement strand
ATGTCCATAATACATGTAAAATTATTTACAAGTTAAACGAGCCGTTTGAGAGCTAAAAAAAAAAATCGGCAAAATAATCGTCAGAGAACTGGCGGAAATTGCATAAGAGTCAAATTCAATGGCTCAATTTTACAATTAATCAAATTTTTCGCTTCTCGTGTCCTCCAGATATTCTTTTCATTCAAATATGTAAATTTGTAGTGCTCCACATATCTTCCGCACTCGTTTGATCGACTTGCGTTTTTCACGTTTCTCACACCGTTTTTCAAAACTCCACGAAAATCCTTTCGCGTAATATTGAGGCGCTGGGGTTTTGGTTCCAAATATTCACATTAATTCGTGAATATTTCGTGTATTTGCTCATTTTTCCACGTAAACTTCGAGCAGTCGTTGATAGTCGGGTATGATACAGTGTCAAAGGTCGTCCCGGCATTCTTCACTTTTTCCTACGCTCGTATGCATCGAGAAGAAATTTTACTTGGCAGATTTAATCTCAACATGGCACAAGAACAGCGGAGGCTTCGCCTCGGGGCACAACGTTGTCTTTCACGGTGACTTGTTCATCCACGAAGTTTCCATTCCTCGAATGCAGGAATGTTGACCGGAAATTTAGACGCGACATCGTGAAAGAGAATTTTCGTTGCAAAATCATATTAACACGAGAGATTCAACCCCGAGTAGCGTTTGAAGAAACTTGCCGACCGACCTTCAGCCCCGTCGCTAGTCGTGTAAATTTTTACTCAGTAACAGATTGTTGTGCGGCCCCGACAAATGTCTTATCAGCTCCTGCAAACTGTCGAAGCTTAGAACACAGAAGCAACAGGTAAATGTATTATCCGGGGCTGCAATTACACTTCGATGTACCGAACACAGATGCTTGAGTAAATGTGCTTTTTGCTTAAACATCGCAACGCACAAACGACATGCGAATGGTTTTTCTCCTGTATGAACGCGCAAATGAGTCTTTAGATTCCACGACATGCCGAATTGTTTGCCACAATAGGAGCAGCGATATTCTCGCACGGGATTCGACTTGGGTGGATCATCGGTTGGGGGTGGTGGTGGTGCTCGCGATGGTGGTAGGGTCCAAGCCCCCCAGGGTGGCTCTAGACCCGGTGCCGACGCTGGATCAGCACTTGGCGGCCTATGAGATCCACCTGGTGGCGTCACGGACCTATCGTGCTGTAATTACATCGATTTACCATCAGTAATGTTATTTAACACTGAATAATATTATTTATCGTTAAGATAATGCAGGATTTCTTGACTTATTTCTAAATATATAATTGACCTTCATTGATACTAACCAAATAAGGAGGTGCCGAGACGCTCAACGGATGTGGCGCTTGCAATCTTCTAGGTGTCTCGAATCCGGGGTTAAAGGGCACAAAAGCAGGATTCTGTGCCGGCGCGTTGTGAAATCCCGGTCTTCGTTTCCTGTGGGGCGTTACTACATACGCCTCGGCCGGTGGGATCGGTATCTCCTCGGGTTTCCGTTTGCCAGACTCGAGACCGAGCGATAGACGCGCCGCTAATTGTCGTCTTCTTTCCTCCGCCTCATCCATCGACTCTCGCCTCTCAAGAAGCGTCTTTTCTGGCCTGTATACAATAATATCCTCCATGAATCGTCAATTTTCTCGTGCGGAACATATTCGCATATTATTTATTTTTTTTTCGTTCGATTCAACCGGTCTTTTGCATTTGATTAAGTCAGTTACCTGTGAGTCGTATCGTGAGAGCTATCGCTGGTCGTCGAGATCCCAGAATTCAAACTGAGATTAACGGGATCGGAACTATCCCTTCGTCTTGGCGGTTCAATACTGCTCTCACGATTATCCGCAAGCATCGCCTCACCCTCGACACCCTCAACGTCCACTTCCGGTTCCTCGTCGCATCCTTCACTCTTTATTAGGACGGAACAGCAATCGGCCGGATTGTTCGATTGCCTGTTCAACAAATTAATTCTATGTTACATCAAAATAATCAACAATTTAATTATTATCGATTCGAAATCACGTTATTCGAAAACTGTTCGCTTTTACAATTTTCTAGTGAAATCATTTTTCCGGTCACCTAATGAACAATTTACCTGCTGTCGTACTGGGACTCGTAGCTCGAACTTTCTTGGCTGTCCGAGGCTTGCGGCGTTGCTATCCTTAAAGCGTCTGAATCACTCGAAGCTTGCGCCTGATTTGGATCCAAGAGCTCCGATTTTATTTGTAATAGATCGAAAAGCTCTCGCAACGGTGTCAGCTCTCCCGACTATAAAGACACGCAAGGAAACACGTTCAACATTTGTTTATGATTGCTGAGACAAATTTCTCATGTAGGAAAAGTTCTGCAAGAATCGTATCAAGTTGTTAATCCGTAAATTATGAAATGGAAAACTGCAGGAAAATGATTTTCAATTTATTATGTTTCAAGATTCATTTTATAGCAATATTTTTTGCTTGATCTTGCTTCCCTAATAGCTCATAACAATCGAGAGACATTACTCTCCAGATTAACCATAATTATTATTATTTCAGTGAAATATTTATCTCGCTCGTAAAAAAAATTTGAAAGAATTTATCTTACAGGTATGAGAGCTTGGCCGTTGTAAAGAAATTCGAGCAAATGATTGAGTTGAGTCCTCATTACGCCGGATAAATGAACAACGTGATCCAGGGCCGGATTACGAAGTAGACTAGCCAAAAGTGGACTAGCTGTTGCCAATACGACACGGTGAGCCCTCGCGATCGCACCATCGTCGCAAGCGAGGATTACGTCGACGTGACGATCACCGTGGTACCACGAACCGACCTCTGCGGCCAGGGTCGCCGGATGTTTCCCATAATGGAGGGTCAGTAGACCGTCCGTGTACATCGTCTGTAACCAAGAAGGCAAAAACATTAAATTGAGACTTTTTTCGTTAAAGTAATGCAATTCGGTAACAATGGATAAAAATCAATGAATTAGTGCAAATAAAAACGTTGTGAGAAATGATTTGAAGGGTTAGTGAAAAAATGACTACGACAAAGTTTTCGTATCTTGATCACCTTGCCGTTGAAATATTCCATCCTCTCGCAAATTCAACTCCACCCACCGATCAGCAATTTATCGGTATAGATGATCCTGAGATCTTACTCTCAAACTAAATTTCTTGTTCTTTTGTTTGTTAACTAGAATACAGGAGGGAGTTTTAAGTACTGAGAAACTTCTTGCGTATCCAAACGCCAACGTGTTTGATATTGAAAGCGCGTTTCTCGCGGCTTGCTCGACGATTGTGGAAAACCTCTTTGTGGTTTTGCGGAAATGAGAGAGCCTCTCCTCGGTGTGCAGTAGTTGGAGAGTTTTGAAAAACTTGGGAGAATCGAACGTTAATACGTTAACGCGCGCGGGCGTGTACGTCGCTGAGCAACAACGCTCGTATATTTCGCGACCTTCGATCATGGCGGAATTGGAAAGGGGGAGACCTTGAGTAAGAGTCACGAAGCAAACTAGAGAATAGCGTCACACCATTGTAACTCTTTAGCAGATCGTCTCGTTTGTCCGACTGCGCTGGTGCACGATAAATGCAATCGCGAGCGATCTTTTACTGCCGATCGCTCTTTTGTCGCACACGTAACACTTACGTATGCATGAGCTCGCATCGAATGAAGCAATAGATTCTCGGTCTCGCGGCCGAGTTTCGAACGACAGAGGGAGAAAGAAAGGTGATAAAAAAGAGGTAAAAAATGCATAGAGACATCAACGTTGCTCAATCGTGCACTGAATATTGTTATCTTCGATCGATCGAATCAATAATGCGCATCATCGTCATTTATCGTGCACTTAACAAGTGTTAGATAGAAATCTCTAATTCGAGTGATTACCGCTGATCGGTAAACTTTCACTGAACCGTAATGTTATTTCCTGTTCCGATTTAAACAACCGTGATTCCTTGAAGTGAAGTTTCGAACTATTTAAATGGGGGCAACAGATTGCACGGAAAACGAACTTTCAAAGTTCGAAGAATTTTGCTGCTTTGAACGCAATTACTTGAGTTTATAAATCTCTTTCGAGCTTTTTAAATTATCAAGAAAAAGTGTCCATCACGTAAAATGCTCAATAACACAAAAAAAATTACATAGCGATAAATAAACAACAATTTGCAAACCCTATTGAAGCTTATGATCTTTTTACGAATAAATATATTACAATTGTCATCGTTTGGAATCACTGAATCTTACATTGATAAATTGTTTGATGACTAGGGAATAAGTGAATGTTGTCTGTTTCCGTGGCATACTCGTAGTCCACAAGTACAAATAACATGAATGCGATTGAACCATAAAAAACACAACGGAGACGAGCTATTAATATTGATAAACAAAAGAATCTGTTTGATAGACCGAAGAGACAAGCGATATTCTAATGAAAAAGAAAAAACCTCCTCGGCCACGATCTTTGTACAAAATAATCTTGATTAGCACGCGTGTAATGCTGCGAATGGCGTACATTAAGAAGGATGAATCTCTCTGTTGCAATATATACATAGACGAGCATTCAGAACGAGCGCAATAAAGCAATCAAGGCCAATGTGATCGGAGCCAGCATCACATTGGTTGCTAGAGATGATAATTGCACCCGGAAAACTTGTTCGGATAAATCGCTACCCACGACTTTCACCCACTCTCGCCTAACTTCATTATCGTCGTTGAAACAGGAAAAAACCCAGAACAGTACGGAAAGAACTCATAATATCTATGAGGCCTGGATCGTTCAATATTTTTTCCTTTGTTTTCCAGTCGTATCGAACGATTTCTTCCCTCTTTGAAAAAAAAGTTACGATTTCCCAAGTGGTTTTCACATCCGATCTCGACAAACACCTAAAGGCGTATCAGTACAACTCTATTATATCAGAATCCCGAAAACATGGACAAGAAACAGATTCTCGTGTTCACGTCACGCCCATGTGTGGCACACATAGATACCAGGTTTGCACACATGTATACATATGGCAGTTGATATAATCGAGAGAGCCCAAGAGCATTAAAAAAGGGTGTCCTTGAGTAAGAGTTATGGCAGCTAACGTCGTGACATACCCGTGCGCATACGTAATGATCGTTATGCACCGAGAAAATCGCTGAATAAGGAAATTGTCGATACGAGAGTGTGGCGAGCAACGCGCGAGTTTCCTCTCCCTCTGTCTCTTATTCAGTCGCCATCTATCTCAAGAGCTCCCTTTCTCTCTCACTCTTTTTTATGCCAAGCTCTTACAGAGCTAAGCGAGAGCCTGAAGTTCAGGGTCAATCGGCGCTGCTGGGCGCGCGAGGATTACGTCCAGCAGCCACACGCGTTCCCTCGGTCTTTCTTCTTCTATTTGGGCCTTGACGATCGCGTGGATCCCCCGCGATATTTCTCTTCGCGGTGGGGATCCGAATGATCAGTTTGAAAGGATGCAGTGGCGAGAAACCAGAAGCTCGAAGTCTCGGCCCCAGCCGTGCTGGCCAGGAAGACGGCTCAGAGGGAGAGAGACGTGCGGGATCCATGATTCTCCCCCCATTTCATCTTCTCTTCACTTTGCGAGACCCAACTCTGCCGTGAGGCTCTGGTCGAGAGAGTACCACTCTCTCGACAGGTGCTGCTCTCTGCCAAAGGCCCAATCGTCAAAACGTATTACTACCTGCCGGAACCCTTCTGCTCTTACGCGGTCGATAATAATTTTTTTCCAATCTTCAAACCAACATCGGTTTTAAAGTGTCTCTACACGACGAGAGATGGCTATTAGTAACTGACAACGGTATTCGATCTCTCGAAGCTTTGCTCCGTTGATAAAAATACTGACAGGCAGTAACAACGATTTAGAGCATAGTCAGTAATAAATCGTTTACTCGCTTATGGAAGACGTTTAACCAATAATTTATAATAATAATACATTCCCATTGAATTTATTTTTCGATTGGCAGTGATTATAATTCGAATAAAGTTTATGTCAGTTATCAAATTCTTTTTTAGTTTTGGGCGTATTTTTCAGCTACACCATATGTAAGAATGTTATTATCAAGTACAAGTCTAGTGATTATTTTAACGCAGTCGCCCATATGTTGTGAAATTTGGATATTCGAGTTTGATAATAAAAAAATATATGAAATAGGAGAATAAACACTGGTTTATTTTATTTCTTCGTTCAATGGATAAACAAGAAATTTTAACGCTTTTTGCCCTGGTCCAGAGCTCAGGGTCTCTTCTTGCTTTCTATTGCCACATCCTTCACTATTCTACATAATGTAGTGGCAAATATATAACAGACCGAGTAACACAACAGTGAGTCATGAAAATCTTGCCTCTCTCTCCCTCTTTTTCTCAACCTCTGTCTCGCTCTTTTTTGTCTCACTCCCTCCATCTTATCTCACCATTATACGAAGCGAAAAACAGCGCGAGTATAGGTTGTGTGTTAGCTTGTATGTATACATATAACCACCTGTTGTTTCGGACTCTTCTCAAGAGACTTCAACTGCAGCGCAACCGCTGGTATTCAGTTTTCCAATAAATATATAGATGTAATTATTATATATGCCGTGTACGTGAGCCGTTCTAAATCTAATTGTATTTCCTTTTTATGACTCCATTTTGAATTTTTGCGGAATTTGTGTTATTTGTTTTTTTTTTACACTATTTTTGTTTCAACGTTCATTTTAACATTTCGTGTATGAACATATGTCAAACAGCACCTTAGTGCAGTTTCAAAGTAGACGATCAGTCTACTTTTTCAACTTTTTTTTTATTCCCGCAGAAGTCTGGATCGATCTAAAGAAGAGAAATGGAAAATCTTTGATACTTTTATGATGTAATGGTTCGATGAAAAAATCCAACTAGAATTGCCAAAGAATTTAACCTTGTGGCTCTGCAAGACTACGGGGGTCAAATGATAATTCTGGTTAAGTTTCTCTGTACGTTCAGGTATCGTACACTTAAAGAGTTTATCACATTTCGAGTCGAAAAATCTGATACTATAAAATTTCTTCAATCTACAAAGGACGATTTATTACTTGATTTGCTCCAATTGAAGTAAATACTCTTCAATCCATCTGTCAGGACTTTTTAAATGTATAATGTGATCAGAAGACAGAATATATTGCATTTGTCAGATAAACGGGATGTGAGAGCTGTGAATCTAAAATGATCGAGGTTCACGAGATCGTACCACCATATAGTCGCCTGTTTCGGTCGCGAGATTTCGATAAGAAGAGAAAGTCCATGAATTCCTAAATTTTCGTTTCTACTCACCGGATCGCATGGCTTATCTGTCGTGAATTGTATGTGCCAGTGAATTTACGTACACTGTATGTAGATTCACGATATATACGTGCTTAAATCAATGTAAATACGTGTTAAAAGTTTCCATCATGTATGTAAACTGTTGGTCGCAATATTTTTTGCAGTAGCCTACTTTGAAATGTAAATTAAGCCGTAGAATGCGAAAACATTTGTAATTTTATGACTATGGTTCAGTCATATCGTGATCCATCTTTTTCGATCACATTTTTGAATATAAATTTAAAGTTCATAAAAAAGTTGTAAATAGTGAGAGCATTTGGAATGTCGAATTAAAATGGTATTGCGTCTGACTCCTCAGATCGCTATTTCCATTGGCGAATATAGTGTTGGATTTATCTCGATAATATCAGATTATGCAATCCGAACTAATCTAAATTTCTTGCAAAGCAGCGAAAAAATCCAACACGTTCGTAGGGTTCCGTAAATTCCCATGAGACCCTTATAACTTCGTCATCTTCGATTATCCATTCGTCTATCACATAACTTCTGCAGTTTTCAAAATATCGAGGTGAAATTTGATGTGCTGAAACGTTAAATGAGCCCGAAAACGAACGTAATATGAAAATTACAATAAAACGTTACAATGGAATTTATTGAGTTGAATATTATTTTTCTCTAATTATTCTGGCCGAAAATCTGAACAATTTAACAAAATAGTTTGTTACTTTGAAATACTTTGAAATAAAATTGTTATAATTACCGAATAACAATTGCTTCAAAAATGACGCAGCGTAAATGGCTGCTGGGTTTTCCGATTTGCTTTATTTCCTATATTTATTTAAAATGAAATTGCTATTAATTTTTCACCTACAGCGATGCTGTTAGAGACGTTTTTTTCTAACGGACCCATTGTATCTTTTTTCCGAAAACGAAAGTGAGTGCGTGCGTTTAATATGTGATCTATTCTTTTTAAACAAATGAAATATTGCGTGTGTGAATATACACTTTTTATAATATCTTGACGAGACGAAACACGGTCGTAACGGACGTTGCGATGTCCCATTAATCGAACAATAGTAAAACTGGGTTATGCAAATGTCGAGGAATGGATAACGAAAATATGTACTTTATGTCGCTCGGGTTATGAAATAACTTTAATAATAATAATACTTTTCTAATAAAAATAGAAGAAAAATACGTTTAAAAACATCGACGAGATTTTTTTTATACCGAAATATACACTGAAAGATATTTTTTTATATTGGGAAACAAATTGTATTTTTTAATAAGCCTTAGGCGAGTCTGGGAATTTAATATTTTTATTCTTTTTCAATATTTTTCTCTCATTCATTCGCCAGACTTTATAAAACTGCCTTTTTCTTTCTTGTCTGTTTTGCCAGAGATGATTGATAGTTTCGTGATTTACAAAAAATCAAAAAGGAAACGATAACTTAAGGGAGAATGTATAGTCGTCTCAGGATGTTATTTCATAAAATCTTTTTGTGTGTATAATGTTCCCTGAGAGTGCGAACCTTGAAAAAAATATGAAAAAATTCAATGCTCTTTTTTGACCGCTGTTCAGAAAAACGAGAATGACGTATGCGGCTGTGAATTTCTTATGTGCAACCCAGGTGACGTTTCGGCGTATATATCATATGCGAGCTGTAAAAGAAAGCTTCTCAATTGTGCCTTGACGTTTCGCGTCTTGCCGCTGATTAAACACTTCATATTTTACCCATGTCTATGAATACGGACTGTTTCACGTGGGGAAAAGTTTTTTTTACCAGTATTTTTATGAATATAAAAAAAAAAAACGGAGACATTTCAGGAGGAGCAAATACACTGCATATTTTAAGAATAACACCTTTTTTGACAGGACTCTAGATCGTATTATGTGTAAGAAAAAAATTATTTTAATATTGTTTGCCTGCACATACTTGTTTTTAATATTTTTTATTCTCTACTGTGTTTTCTTAAAAATTTTCATTATCGATAAGAATACCAATTTGTTGATATTTTCAACAGGGTTTCTAGTATAAAATATTAGGATTTTTTCAAAATATGCGATAGCCTTAAATTGGGAGTAACAGATGTAAGAAACAGTAAGGATCAAAATAGTTTTCATACAAAAAATTGCAGTTTTCTATTTTCTTTTATATATGCAGGTGAATACGTATTTTTATTATCAATTGTGCTCAACGAGGCCATCATTTATTTTTCGTCTTTTTGATATTATTTATCTTTGATTTTATTTCTCATCTTTCTATTTTTATTGTTCCGTAGTTTTTTCGCAAAACTCAACATTTGTTTTTTTATCATTTCTGAAATAATAGAGCACTGCCCAAATGTACAGTAAACAAAACAATTAAATATGCGAAGATAGGAAAATATAGTCCCTAAGGCCATAGGCATCGAAAATAGGTTGCGGTGAAATTGCTGAATCGACCTTGCGAATATGATGAATGCCTACTACCGACTAAATGTGTTTTCGACCGCGCAGTGACAAACTTTTGTGAATATTATCGCTAATGACCACTTGATACTGGATCTGCTTTTTTTTATTTATAGCCACCATAAATTGAGCCCTATCTCATAACAGGAAACTTGACCTTAGATATCGTATGTAATTTTGATATTTTAGACGCGATAATAATGTATCATTTTTTGAAAATTTTCAAAAATATTGATCTACTTTCGTATCGATCACTTACATATATTTAAATATTCCCACGAATTTTCGCTCGATATAAAACAGGAGCATAGATTGAGGAACGGTGATAGTTATTGTGATGATTCGCTCTGAGTGTTCAGGTCTCATGACAACACGTGTGCAATGGGCCCCGAAGAGCGTTTCCGTTCCATTTTTTTGTGAGGCCCAATCAAATTTCGGCCAAGCCGAGTAAAACACGCTATGCGATCTCGTACATCGGCAGTGCCTAACCAAACATTTTCGTAATATGAAAAAATCTCTGGGATTGGTTGTATGAAACAAAAGGAATTGAATTGACTTACGGGTATGGATCAGTCGGTATTTCACTACCGTGAGTACGAGAGAGATAGCTGCAAATTTAGAAAGCCCATTTCTGCCATTTTCTTACGTGGGCTAAAACTTTTGTTTATTCTGATCGATCAAACGGTGTCGAATATTTTCACTTTCGAAAATCCAAAGCGGGCGGGACTGCTGATGCATACCCTTAGCAGAATAATCTTTTATTTGTCGACTATGTTTTAAGATATTTCAAAGCGTTTCAATAAGGTACAAAAAAATTCCATGTGAATTAAATGGAAGGTGTCATTCTTGAAACACTACAGGATATAATTAATTAAAATTCCTTGATCAATACGTTATTGGATGATTCAATGAAGCTTTTAAAAAGAAATAAGGTGTGTCGTAATTCTTGAATTAAAAAAAATTATTTTCGTGTAGCGTTAACACTGTAGTCAAATATCATAGTTGCATTATTATTTCTCTCCTCGTTAGTCACTAGGTCACAGAATCGAGGCGCGGTGTATGGTTCCAGCGAGATTCTCTCTCTCTCTCTCTCTCTCTCTCTCTCTTTCTCTAGCTCTCTCTTTCTGCCTCTCACTCTCTTCGTTCATAAACAGAATTCATCTCTCGTTTTTCGCGCAGCATCTCGAGTAACATGCTTTCGAGCTATGTAACTCGCGCGCAGGTCGGTCGTGCCATTCTCACAGCCCGCAAACTGATCCAGCAAAAGCTCCAACTTTGCTAAATTAACAAGTCTTTTTTACTTTGTGATAATTCCAGTCCTGATTCGTCATCAAAGGCCTGTAATTTTCTTCTCCTCTAATCAAAAGCTCCGTTGAAACGTCAAGACAATAGGATAAAGTTTTTCCCTTGACGATTTCCCACCTTTGTTTAATTACAGGTGTTCGCAGTTCAGAATGACATTTCAAGGATTTCATTACCTTGAAATCTCGTACATAATTTCGAAATTGTTTTAACGATTAATCTTCAATCTGTAATTAAATGAGTAATCAATTTTAACACTTTGGGGTACCACGTCATCCGCTCCCGGAAAATGAGTAGAAAATCTCAGTCTAACCGGAAACGGATGCTTGACAATCAACTAGTTAAAAAGTAAAAATTCGTCAGTGATTAGATGTCGAAAGGAGCATGTTGTCCATAGGAAATTTGAACGCTATTCTGTGAATTTTCATATCATACAATATCCTATTCTGGACTTGTTACGCCTAGCATCTAACAGCAATTGAAATGAGCTATTTAATTATGCATACGATTGCGAGCGAACAAAAATAATGAAAACACTTACTAATGGCAGCCCAGTAATCTTAACTAAGAAAGAAAATGTATAGTAGACAAACATGTTTCTAGTGTCATTAAATACTTTCAGGTCTGACTCGAAATTGTACAATGCTCTCAGAGTATCAAAATATATGTTCATGTATATGTATATGGCAAAGTGATCTCTGTGGAAACGGAGCGAACCATGGTTGTTCTCTGCCGGATACATTTCGTTCAAGGCCAGAAGTAAAAAGCCTTTTCAAGCCGGCAATCGAACACACTCTCAGCTGGGTTTAAGTGGACGATCAACAGGCGTGTACGAACGTACATACACTTACGAGTATCCGAAACTCACTATTACGAAGTAACAGGAGAGTGTCCATACGTATATACAAAAAAAATGAAGTGTATTGCAGTCTTGGAGAATGAGGAGAAGCGCACTTCACCGAGACGAGCAAACACGTAAAGTCGATTCTATAGGAGGTATACGTAGATTGCACACACGTGGACTCATATATTCAATGATTCTTACCTTCCAGAGAGCTCAGAACTTCGAGTCGTAAGTGCGAGAGTGGAAATGTACGAGGGGAGAGCGAGAATGTGCAAGTAATTCACGTATAAGTAAGTGTGCAATTTCAAATATGTCAGTATATGCTAGTGCATAGTACGATGATAATGTGGACGTATATGGTTAACACAAGTTTAACATGTGAATAAGCCAGAACATGAAAGGGGTCCGATCGATGCTTAACCTCGACTTTTACGCCTTTTCAATAGTAAGCTTCCGTCGTAGACGTCTATACATCGAAGTGCAAGTGCAGTCGATTATCCACTGTGTGAGAGTCTCCTCACTTTGTGTTGGAATTACGTATCCATAGATATACCTCTCTCTTTCTTTCTCTCTGGCTATCCTGTCGCTCGATCCCCAAGAGTAGCTATATAGATCTGCCCACAAAATGGCCAGTTACATGATCCATTCATTATATAAGAACAATCGTCGCGCGGTTTTATAATGGACGTTCCATCATTCCGAGGAAGCTGAAGCCGAGGGGAGAGAGAGCCAAGAGAGAAGAGATCTCTGAAGGGCAAAGCTGATCTTGCGCGCCTGCGCATCCATGCGGAGACAATTACGAGAGAGAGAAAGATAGACCTCTCTAGATTTGCGCTAGATCCCTCAATTCTTCATCGGCAATGTTCTACATAAATCTATTGTGACTGTATAGCGAGATCTTTACGAAAAACTTTAATGATCTCTCCTCTAAGAAGGATCATGCTAGGGTACGTCAGCCGTGTACTGACTGTAATAATATTGAATTCTTTCGAAAGCACGATATATTGCACACCGCCATTCTACGATCACACATCACAGCGAGGATATCAAAGTACTCTTTGAAAAGAGATCGTTGAAAGAGACTCACACTTCACTGTCCCGTGTTTCTGCTGCTTTTTTCTTCTTTCCTTTTCCTTTTTTATTCACTTGGAGTCAAGTGGGTGTGCCGAGGACGACGACGACGTTGCTGCAGACCTCACCGCATGCTCATCACGCTATCTTACATATATGTGTGCATTAGCGTGTATACACATGTATTCATAATAGATATATATAGGTACAGAAAGAGATGTGTGTATGTATATATATTATTACCTGGTTGCTATCGCGTTTCGTAACGGGTCATCCTATCTCTCACGACTCTCGCTAACTCTCTCGATGCTTCTTCAACCACCGTATACATTATGTTTCGCACACTTGACGATCGAAAAAGAATATATAATAAAGTTTCACGGTTTGCCTATATACAGCATACACGTGTATTTATATTTATAGGATACGTGCGTGTGTTTATTGAATTCGAGAAAGGTGAAGCCTTTTACAGAGTTACAAACGATCAGGGAAGTTTGTAACGTTGCTGCATAAAAACGAATTGAGATTCGTCGATCAATTTATTCGTATCTTCAATGACCCGCCTTTCGGATCATTTGATTGCACCGGTCTCTTAATACATTTGAATATTTTTTACTTCCAATGAAAAATAGATATTTTATGGGCTGATTGCTTTTCGAAAATTTTATGAACAAAAATTTAAGCGCTTTAGTCGACATATGTAAGTACTATTTACTCCATTATGACATCGTAGTTTATAATTCCTAGTTTTTCTAGAGTGTGATAAAATGCTGTACATTATTTGCTTTTGAAACTCTCCCTCTCTCTCTCTCTCTCTCTC
>JABSMR010065225.1:0-13756 GCA_018902295.1 Dusona sp. PSUC_FEM 10030013 | reverse complement strand
AAAGTTACTGTATTTTGAAATTTGTAAATGTGAAATTTTTCGTTTACGTTTTCTTTAACCGATTTTGAATTTCTCGTGCGGTCCTCTCTGCGAAAGATTTTTTGAAAAATATCTATTAAGTTCATATGTAAACGCACTCGGTTGAATTTCGTTATTTTTTTGGAATCCCCCTCTTTGAACTTGAAGTATATGCTTGTGAGACATACTTAAGTAGCAGACGCGGAGCCGTAAAAAAGTTATTGCATAACACACGCGTCTTGAGCTTGAGCCATACGTTCCGTTGCTTCGGGAGGAATGGATTTTTCTCTCGAGATTTATTTTCCGAGAAATCGCATCTTGCTGGTAAAGCACGTGGGATTCAGCGACGAAATGGGGGGATATGTAGAATGCACACTGTGGAAGGTGAAATTCAGATGGTTGGGATTGGGCTCGTAAGCTTCGTATGGGCGAAAACAAATTTCGATTTTGCAACGAGAGCATAGACACGAACCATACCTAAATGCATATGTTGCAGCTTTCGGTTACGTATCCGGCAACATTCCCTACATCCTGCATATACATATACATAATATGTATATAATATAACAGAGGCTTTGAGATGTTGATATGTCCGGGATACGAATATTACGGCGACAGAAGAATGAGAAACTTTCCTCAAGATCTGTCGAAAAGAAAATACAATTTCTCTTCGAAGGGGGCGGCAGATCTTGCATGGATTTTGAATCTATGCGAAGAGAAAAAGTCAATCTATTTAAAATCCCTGAAAATCCGTTTGCAGATTTATATAACAAAGAATATGTAGTAACAATGTATCTACGTGTAATTGAATAATACAATTTCAGAATTGAATTAAGTTAAAAGTGTCAAAATATAATCGAGTTCATTGTGAAACATTATTATTTTTCACACACATTCAACACATTATTAATTTTTCATAAATTGTTAATCAGACCGAATTATAAGAAAATCAAGTTCTTCAGGAACCTATGTACTAATTTAACCTGCACAAGAATTTGTTCCACTTGCGATGTAGCTTACACATCAATCATTGAGAAAAGTGGGTGAAAGAATGACAAGTAACTGTCGCTATCGGTATAGAAAATACATAAAGAAATTTCTCGCAATCGAGTCTTCGGTTTTTTTGAACGACTGTTCGATGCCCCTTCCGAAACGCTAATATTATCTCCGACTCGTTCGTAGTTTATTCAACGTGAACGGATGAAGAAGGAAGGATGAGGACGCCACCACAGTCTCGTCATCGTACGGACGTGATGCTCTTGGAATCCTCAAAGGAAGATGCGGAGGTGAGATGAAAAAAAAGAAAATTCTAAAAAAAAAGAAATGATGAAGGATAGCAAGAAACTTTTGCTTTGGTCGTTTCACGACGTGACGCGCCCGATGACGTCTATATGACACATTGCTACCCTTCGCCCGTTTAACGCGTCGCCATCGTTTCCTCTGTATAACTTTGCCTCCCACGCCAGCTGGCTCTCGTCAAGCTTTCTTATATTCACGCTAACCATCTTGGTCGAGTTTTCGTTAACGTTTGACTCAACCATTGGAACGTAAAGAGAGATCTCACCATGTTCCACCTTCTTTATTCACGATTCCTTCTCTCCTCTGCTTGTTTATTCAACTTCGCGGGCTTGATACAAACGCCGCCCGCTTCTCACAATTTATTTTGACAGATCACATACACACACAAACGCCATCGCCCGAGACTTTTGGAAAAGTTATCTCAACGTCGTAAACCGTAATGTTCCTTATTTTTCAGTGTTTTATTAATATTTGACTCCAAGTATTGGAATTCAGACATATTTTTTTTTTAACTCCAATTAATCAAAGTTAAGTTTAGAAAATATGGGCTTTTTTGCCGTTTACTAGTATTATTATTGATAGTTTAGTTGATTATAATAATTAACTTTCTCAAAGCAAAAAGTAAAGGGTGAAAAACAGCTTAAATACATAAATAATGTAAAAATCCTAAAAATGTGTGCTGCATAAAAATGACTTAATTTTTGATAATTATTTTTCGATGTAATGATTAATTACTGCCATTTTACTTTAGTCTGTTCCACCAGACAAGGTAGATTACATTTCTGAGAAATCGAGGATTATTATCGAGACAGTTGGATGGCTCAGAGTTTTAGTTCATACAAGTGTCTAAGTATATAAACTGGTGAGACCAAAAGCACCTGAACAAGAGCTACCTGCGGAGTTCTCTCTCGTATTCGGACAATATAACTGCTCGGTTTCATCCATGCATAAATACATACACACAATGAGAAAGAGCATAGAAGAGCAAGCCAAGAGAGAAAGAGAGAGAGAGAGAGATCGAGAGAGGAAAAGGGGGAGTGAGAAGCAAGAGAGTTTTGTGCTGTCCCATAAATTCTCGAGGCAACTAACAAATGTCTTTCTCAGAGTTTCACGGAGTGTTCGGCGTTGGTTTCGTGGCGTGTTGTCTCGTTTAATGAGAACACGCGTCGCGGATATTCAACGTTACTGTTTATCTCTTTCTCCCTCATCTCTTTTCTTCCCTTCCTGAATGTTTATAATAATGAAGATTAAAAAAAAAAAAAAACACAGAAATATCTGTGATACAGCAAAACTCGATATAGGATGATTTCTCACCGACAAAATTGATTGACTCGCTTAATCTCTGAAGGCTTGAAAGAGACACATTTCCTATTTATTGTAACACGCATCCAAGAATTATTGAGAGGGAACAGGTATCATTAAGTTGCTATTAAGTTGTATCCAAGATATTCCCTCGTTTCGATTAAGTATGCACACTCAATCATTCGTAATATTGATGACTCTGTTATGGTTATATTAAATAGCCCCTGGGGTGAAGAATACATTAAATACACATTGGGCTCATCAAGCCAATTCGAGGAAGGCTCATTCGAAGATAAATTTTAATCAGGTGTAGAAAGAGAAATCGGATCGAAAATAAAATGAAGCCTGAGAAAGGTAAAAGCTTTTTTGAATAATTTGAAAATATTGCGTTATAATTCAAAAAAGGAAGGAAGAAAACTGCTCGACATAGTATCAAAACAAAACTGTATAGTTATTTGTTAAAAGAAATTCAATTGTTTGAATTTTTTAAATCGTTAACCGAAATTTGTTTCAATGTCAAGGATTAATATATTTTGGCCTTTTTTTTCCTGTGACCAAATTGAATTTCAGGAAGCTATCGCTTCTAGAAATTCGATACATTATGAGAAATCGAGTCAGTTTTTCTTTTATAAATTATATTTATCATTCCACGAACGTTCGCATCCTGCCCAGATTCGTGGGAGTTTTTTGCCTTCTCTGGTATTAAGTTATTAATGGACTTTTCATGTTTCCGGAGTGAGAGAAAAAAGGCAGAGTAAGAGAGGGAGACAGA
This sequence comes from Dusona sp. PSUC_FEM 10030013, assembly GCA_018902295.1. NCBI lineage: Eukaryota > Metazoa > Arthropoda > Insecta > Hymenoptera > Ichneumonidae > Dusona > Dusona sp. PSUC_FEM 10030013. Next base: position 10,365 of record JABSMR010065225.1, on the reverse strand, counting down.
CAGAGAGAGAGAGAAAGAGCGAGTGAGAAGAGAGATGGAGAAAAAAACACTTTGCTAGTTTCGCGTTTTAAAGCAGCAGGGAGATTTGAGTTTTCTGTGGTTGCACATTGCTGGTCCAGCACTGGAAACCACGTATAGAGACCATTCGCTCTCTCTCTCTCTCTCTCTCTCTTACTCTCTCACTCTCTCTTTCCAGGTTCCGTACACCCCCTCGCGTTGCTAGCATGGCCTCATAAATATGAAGAGAGAATAAAGCGATACCAAGAGCACTGCGTTCTGCGTTCGCCGTTCACCCGCTTGCTCACATAAATATCGTGGCTACGATTCAAACCATTTTCCGCAGTTTTACATCGCGCAGCCTCTAAAAGTCGAAAACCCGAGGTTCTGGTGCCAATGGAAATTCGCTAGTACACAGTTGCAAGTATAAAACACAGACCAGCACACTTATCAATACACGTCCATATATCGTATAATATAATGTGTATATCGTGTATTGTATTCTGCTCCAGAACTTTTCCTCCTCTTTATAACCCGACTGATGACCAAAGGACATTCCCATATGTACTGCAGTCGTAACTCCGACGATGTTCTCACCTCGCTGGTAAAAATAACGATAAAAATTTAAATTGTATTTTTCAGCATAGAAATGCTTTTTTGTTTTTATTGTCCAGCTTTTCAATTTTTTTTATTACTTTCGACTCTGCTTCTGCAGTTCGAAACAAATATACTGTGCTGGATCATGTCGTAAACAAAATTTAATAAAAATGTGTATAAAATAATTTTTTAGATTATATCCAGTGTACACGGATTGCATAAATTTTATATAAAAAATAAACATTTTTAAATTCTTTTGAAGGATTATTCGATGTTTTATCGAGTGAAATTTAATTTAAATAATTAATCAAACTGTTGTATAGACATTTTAGAATGATGAGTATTGATATTTCACATAAAAAAAAAAGATTTCGAATTTTCTTGTATTTTTCAATAAATCAAGCACAAACGGTGAAAAAAATGAAAGAGGAGCCAATAGAAAAAAGGCTAAAACATTTCTTTTACAGGTTGGGTTTACTTGTTCGAACGAATTTTCCTTTAGTTAATCAATTATTCCTGACCAAATCAGTGATAATCAATTCCGATTATTTACCAAATTGACGTTGCATAGTTTTCTTTTCGATGGAATAATTGTTCAAGTGGATCAATTAGCAATGAATTTCACTGATAGACCTTAATGAGTTTCTATCACGGTTGTCAGTCATTAATCGGTAAATAGTGAAGCGTCACTCAAACAGTTCATTGTTTCTCATCAACTTCACTTCTTCCTTTTTTTAAATGTAGAGTAGATTTTTGTTCGAAACCGGGGGACTATGAATAATGAGGGAGAATTCAGTATTTGTTTATTCAGGCAGCACTCAGCGGCTAGCCGCACTGACGCAGACATCGCAGTACGTCTTCTATATTATTAACGATCGCGCAATTAGCTAAGCTTCCGCTCCTGTATACCGCATCGGGATCATCTATCCTTCGCACCCACGAAAAATTTTAATAATTCAATTGAACAGGCCATAGGTCACGGCTCTGCAGTCGTATTAAATTGTCTACTGACTTCGAAAATCACAGAGAGGATCTCGATTATTTAGGGTTTAGCTTTGTTGGAAATAATTTAAAAAAATAGTAAATCATATTGAATTACCATAAAATTGCGATGATATACATATTTCCGATATTTGTGTAGGTCAGTCATAAAACTTTCTCCGTAACGAAGGCAAAATTAATAAACGTACTCGCTCACAAGACAATCTTTGAGAACGATAGAAAAAAACGTGACGAACGAACGTTGAAATTCACGCTCATATTTTATTTCGCGTTCTTTTGTTTTAACATTTTTTAAAGTCTGACAAAAAAGTGGAATAATAGGAATAAAAAAATCGAAACGGCATGATAATTAATAAAAAGCATCCTCTGTTTATTCCCTCGATTCCCGCGGACGATTTAGAGCTCGTGTCCCAAAAAAGAAGAAAAAAAATATATACGAGTTGAGGCAATAAAAGGGAAGGAGCACGCGGAGGGAAGAGAACGTGAAACGCGTTTGCCGCGTTCCCTTACCGAAAACCCGCGTTCGTTATAAATCCTCGTCATAACTCTACATTTGCGGTAATTTTAATTCCCTCTCGCAGGCTTTAGCGACGCGTTAATTCATAATTATTATTAACGAGCCCTCGAGAGTGGTTGGGATGAGGGTCTCCCTATACGAAACAGTGCAACCCTTTGAGACACGAGAATAGCGAACAAGAGAGACAGTGATAGAAAAAGATCGAGAGAGAACACATGGAAGCAAAAGAAGAAATTGGTTACCCAGGCTTCATGGATTCTGCATCTTTTCGTTGAAACCCTTTCGTCCTACACGTTGCGTCGTTTCAACTTCACGAGATCTTTCATACATCCTGCAAAAAACCCACACGTTCCTCGTCGCATTAGCTCTTGCTTGCAATATTAATAAATCTTTGAACGAGTCACTCTTGTCACGCACCTACGTTAGACGTTCCTGCTTTGAATGTTTAACATTCTATTCCTTACCATTTCGATAAACAAACAGATATTCAATCAAACAACATTTTACAAAATAATGTTTATGCATGAAAATGGGAACCAAATCGTGTGACAAATTTCACAGTCATAAAACTGATATTACGAGACGACTTATAGCATTCCACTTATTTATCTAGAGGCGCGGCAGCCTCTTGACGCCAAGTATTAAAAAGATAGTGTTCAAACGTCGGAGGCAAGTTGCGCCGTGTATCTAGACCCGAGTTTTGACTGTTTTCTGTTCCGTTAAAACTTTAAGTCGCCACCACGCGAAAACGCGGTGACTTTTATCGAAATTCTACTGCGACTTTACGAATATATTACCTCCAATCCGGTTCTAATGGTATTATTACTTTTTTTCTACGATTTTTATAACCAGACGTTTGCATGTTCTATAATTTGATGAGTGATAATAACAATAATAACAATAATTATTATTGAATAATATTTGTAATTGCAAGCAGTTTTGATTTTCTCTCTCTACACCTCAGGCTCGGATTAGTTAGATTTCGGAAACAAGCTCATGCAGTTTGTAAAAATTCAGCAAGATCAGTTCACAAATGGGTCCTGGTTGTTTGGAATAATTTTTGGTATTGCATCAGAAATGATATATTTCTAAATTGGCTACAGTTTCGTTTTGATAACATTGGGAGAATAATCCGTAATTTCTAACTAAAAAATTATAAAACATGTTTTTCCGAAGTTACGATACGACGTGGACTTTATAAATACAGAAAAATAAATAAACATGCACGTAAATGTGTAAATTATGGGTGAATAGAGTTGGATATCCCGCGGGCGATTCTCTCCGGTTTCAACAATAGGGAACGCAACGGGATCTTGTTTATTTTAAATAATTCCAACAGCATTGTCGTCGACGTGGCAAAGCAGATCCAAGTTACTGCATGTGTATACGACGACAGCCACGGTGACTGAGGCAAATAGAAAAGAGAGACAGATATTCGTTTTACGTATGTGTTGGTGGGTGTGGATGCTGCACGAACGATAAGCTGAATAGAGTTGAGAGAGCCCTCAATGCATAATATTACTTAACCAACATCGAGAACTTTTGTCCACCCGTCAGCTGCTGCTTTTCGTATTGCCTTTACGTTTCATTTCTATTTCTTTTCTATAAAGCTTACTAATCATTTTTATATGATAATGCAGTGCATTGACTGTGTGTGTATATCGCTAAACAGTTGTCGGAATTAAGAATTGATCGATCAGTATTACAAAGAAAAAGATTCAAAATGGACTGTGCCCAAGATGGTAATTAGTCATTTTTTTATTATCTTAATGCAAAAATATCTGAATAACTATAATGACTGTGAAGAAACTCTGAGAAGTAAGTAAACAAAACTGACTTGCAACGACATTGAAATATTTGTAATTTTGGCATAGAAATTACTGGCAATTCTCGGAAAATTTTGGAAAATTTTGGATAATCAGACTTTTTTCTGAGTTTGGAAAAGACTACATCTTCGTATAAAGCACAAAATGAAATTAAAGAGGGGAGATAATGAATTCTTCTTTTAATTTATTAAGTCTTCATCCAAACTGTAGTTTCTCCACCCTTATCTTTATCCCTAACACTAAGGAGACAAGGTTGTGATACAAGTTCAGTGTCTACGATGCTTTTAACAGGAGTAAGGTTGTAATGACGGGCGTCTACTGCAAAATCGTCTGTATGCATGTGGAAGTGTAGTACTTGTGTGTGTTCGGGTGCGTGTGCATGTGCATGAAGGTTTGAGGCCAAAACTGGTAGCGCGATATTTCTGCGGGACCATCTACATCGCGGTAGCGCCATAACTGCCAACTGTAATGGAATGCGTTAATATGAAATGTCGTGGGTGTTAGCGTGGGGGGAGAATCTACCCTCAATATATTCTACCTACGGAACAACCGCTGGATACATCCAAAGTGGATCATGCCTCTTTGTACTGCCATCTTTCTACATTTTCACCCAGACTATCTAAGTAACCTTAACGCCGTAGTGTTGTCTAGAATTCTGTTTTCGGAGTTGATTTTCAGAGCAGAATAAATGTGAAACTGTTCAAGTTGTCGTTCTGAAATTTTCTGCACATATTTATTGATCCTTCAAGAACACGTACAATTTTTTTCGATAAAAGAAAACAACAGAAAAACAACTTGGGAAAGGTTTTCGCAAAAACATACTTTTTAAATTGCGCGATATTTCGTTGTTTGTTAGGCATGTTAGCCGAATTGGTCGAAATAATTGTTATTTTTTTATCACCCGTAGAGGTCGAAAAAGTATGGGAAAAATCGATAATTCAGGCTCAGTCGTTCAATTGTGTAAGGAGGCGCCGTTTCGTGCACAAAGACTTTTTTTCTCAATTTCTGATACCATTGTTCACGTAATATCAAGAATATGTTTGGTTTCTTTCGGGTGCTTAGAGCGTCCGACACTCAAGTCACCAGTCATGCAGAAGTTTTTTTTCGATCGACGTTTTACTTAATCATAAAAAACTATATGAGATCAAATTCGAAATTCTTTTAACTTATTCTATCCTCAAAATTGCCTCTGAAAACTACATTCTAGACAACAATATGGCCTCGAGAGAAATATTTCATCGGTGAATACAAAGTATGATTTTAAAACATCTAAAAAAGCCAGAAAAAAAAATATTTGTGCGATACAGGAAAAACTACATTCAAACTTTGCCGTTAGATACAATTTCATTTAATACTGATATGAAAAAAATCAAAAACTGATGAGTCATATTTGGTGTTGCCACTTTGCGAAATCCCATTCAAACCACAAGTAAAATCCTATGAAGCATGCAGGATGTAATGACATAATGATTTGACGTTTATTAGCTTTAGCAACAGAGCCTGGCTAGGCATTGAAAGGCGTTAATCTACATACGAGTATTGAAACTATAGAACCCGCCTGGAAGCCGTCGCAAATCCGGTGTTCTGTATTGAACGAATAGGTACTTCATAAGGATTTCTGGGTGATGATGAGTCACCGGGGAAGATGGGTATATGGAAAGTGTATGTGAGTGGTTATGTTGGAGGGGTAAATAACACAAGTGTATGGGAGTAAGTATCCGAAGCATTTTGGGTGTTTACGATCAGGGCAGATGTCATCATCATTGGTCACGAAATAATGTGGCTGTGTGTTTGCAGAGAAACTCTCGGACTTTGCCTCACGTGGTTGCGCCTCTATGTTTGGTTACTGTCAATCTTGCGAACGCAGGTTATCACCGCATTGCTGAAACACATACACAATGCACATCTACACTTATGTATATATGTATAGTTCTATGAAGGTATCAAGGATGGATGGACGGATCTCGCGAACGAGGGTTCGAAGCAGAAGGAGAAATCGTGAACGTGAACTGGGCAACATATGACCAGCCCTGTTATATAGCTCGAACCCCAGCTCAACAAGGTTTAGGATCGCCCTTTCCTCCTCCCCCTTACCCTTCTCCCTTCAATGTCCGCACAACGAGAGCCGCTGAGTGGCTGCCAGGAGATTACTGCAGCATAATTACCCCTGCGTAAGCACGCGTGTACACTACAGTTTCTCTCACTATACCGCATTGCGCCTCCCATTTGTGTCTTTCCTGTATGAAGAGAGGATGAGATTCGCGGCGTGTCTGTTTAATCTGCAATTAATGTTTCAAATTGCCATATAAGCTTCCGACCCCTGGACGCAACCCCACAATCCACATAACCACTGGTCTCTTAATAATCTACCACAATCATGATAATTTATAACTGATGCCTGCCTGATGAAGAGATTTGAAATTGTATATTGATCAAACGTAAATATGTAGTCGTTCTTATAATTATCATTTTTCCTATTTATTTGGCTTTTTGTATTTTTATTTAAATTTTCGTATCAATTTTCGAGAATTTTTCGGCATTTTTTACGTTTGTAGCGATATAGATGTTGATAGTTAATTGAAAATCATCTTCATTTTTTTTTAAGTAAACATTTTTAATACTCGCCCATCATAATAATGGTCATAATAATGGAATGAACCAGAGTTTTCTTTCGCTGGTACCTCTGAATATGATTCGAAAATGTTATATCGTTATAATTATTTTCAACTCTCTAGTTTTTAAGATATTAAAAAAAACAAAAAATTCTGTAATTGAGAGAAAATCATGTATTCTATGCGTTATCCAGACCTAGAGCGGTGTTTGAGAGCTAGAATTAGTGAGTGATTTCAATATTTGCGATGAAAGAAAGTAAAGATAACCTATTGGAACAAAGGAAATCTGATTTATGACATTTCGCGATGTGCCGTGTACGTAGTTTGAAAAGTGTGACTTGTCGTGTGAATATAACGATTGCGAGAGATAGAATGATAGAGAAAGTGCGACGGGGAAACCGAAAAAAAAAAGAAAAAACTATCAGGAAAGTTTGGTCGCGGTCATTGCCCTCCAGACGTTGGCAAGGAAGGAGAGCTTCCCAGACGTAGACCGGATTGGATCTATATGAAGAAATATCTGTTGGTACGGTCGAGGGGAAGAAAGTTTCTTTATGATAACATTCGACGAAAGGGAAAGTTCGGTGTAATATACAACCATAGCGAGAAGGGCCTTTAGGTTTCTTCTCCTTTTTTACCGGTCTTGGTTTTCACACTGTTCTCGGTCAGGCCAGGAGACAAAAAAGGAAAGAACGAAGACTCCGTTAACGTACAGTTATCTCGATAGAAACTCAAATGTGTCTGCAATAAAATTCAATCTGCTTATATAAAAAAGGTAGTATCCATCTTCGCCGAGTTCATTCTTTTATTTTAGAAGCGCTCTCCCCGGGTGACAGTTTATTTTTTTCTACCCCAAGGATGTTCGTAGTGAGGATGTCATTGTGAAAATTGTATCGACAAACGTGATATTATGTCTTGGATGGAAAGTGAAAGCGAGAGTTACGAGGTTGGCAAAAAAAAAAAGTAGACAGTAATGTCCCATCGACAGACACGGACGTACGTGGCCACTGAGGAATCCAAATGGCAAATATATTTTCGAGCTCGAACGCCACTGCGGGTTCATCCCTCGTGTGTAATTCGTCGTTATTATTCGTTTACACGGAGGGGGGTTGGCTGGAAAAGCGAGGGACCGAAAAAGTGAAAGCTTCGGAAATCCATCCCCAGATGGCGTTACCATCACGTAGAATCAATGATATTATTTGTATACACATAATGCGTACCTACATACATACATTCAGTTATACAAACGCGAGAGGAATTCTTGAGGGGTGCGCGTAAAAAAAATTGAGACGAGGGAAGACGATACGAACGGGAGAAAAAATTTGAGAGCAGTATGTTATTCCAAAAACTATCTACTTAGGTACTTTTATATTCAATACATTCGAGCAGGGTTGAAGAGGGGGGAGGTGGTAAAAAAAGAGTCATCGGGGGTTGCTGTACGATGGTGGTCTAGCACTCCCTTAGGACGGAATACAACCCCTCGGGCCTCGCAAGAGTGCCGAAGAACCCGCCATAACATGAAGCTTCTCTTCATAGCCTGTATTTTTATATATGTACATACATATAAACTTTTCTCTACATATATATATTCAATATCGACAAAGGGACGAGTTTGTATAGGGTGCTCTTGGCTCTGGTCCGTTTGCGTGTAAGAAAATATATGATCACTATTTTTCAGTTGGAGACGCGCCCGAACCCGGTACCGCAGTGCTTCGCTTCCTCATTCTCTTCTATACCAACTCTTCGATATATAGATTGACTTAAATAACTATCACAAGGGCACAATTCGTATTGTAACACGTATTAAATCGTATATGCATTACGCCCTTCTTATTTCAAAAAATTAACCTGTATATGGATTCATGGATATAGACTTAACAGAGAACGAGTATACATCCTGGGCTTTATGCCACGAATAAACGACCTCCCAAGATTATACGACGGCAAACAGATTGATAAACCACCCCGCTTTCTCTAACCCCTAGCCCATCATAAGCAAAACCCGCTATGTTTAGTAGCGCGAATAGCTGCCTAGGCCTTTGTATTTCTTCTTACTACACTGTTGGGCATATGTTTATGGAAATTGCTTCCACTTTATTGGTAACTGTACGATTATTATGGCAAGGCACGAAATGTGATGAAAGGATGGCAAATCAGCGGTTCATTGCAATTTATTTGATTTTATATTTCTATATGTAAATTCATGACTAGTATAAATTTTGACGATAAGTAAAATTGTTGTGAACAAAAGTTCAATAATTAAACGTACGTAATATACTTATGAATATTTTCACTCTCCGACCCTCAAGAACCCTCTCGTATTAACCCCATCTTTACCCCTTAAATTAGTTAGACACCCTTCCGAGGGTTTTCATCCTGACACGATGTCCTTTAATAACTGAAAGGAGCGGCTTTAGCTGGATCATGTTTCACGTGAAATATTAATAAAGCGGAAGAAAATCTATGTTGAATCTAACGAGGTTGCGTCTCCCTCTATCCAAGGGGAAGCACTCGGTAGAGTTAAAAATAATTGAGGGCTGCTTTTATGTCATTTGTTATATTCAAATTAAAATGCGTGGTAATATTCTGAAGATGTTTATTTGAACAAATTGCTTATCTATAAACTATTGTTGGTAAAAAAAATGAAGAACATGTTTTTTGCAACTTTTCAGACAGATGGATTCAAACGGAAGAAACAAAGTTGCAGCAGCTCCAATTTTCCAATATGAATCACCAGGACCGTTGCTAGGGACTGATGACTACGACAAAGTTGGGCTAGGCTTTTTGCACAAACGTCTGCGGGTTGTTATTCACCAGAGGAAAGGGTTTGTTTGGAAGGCGATAGGAAGGCGAAAGCGAAACACAAGGGTGTATACGAATCTGTGTACAGAAGTGTTGAACAGTGTGGACGTCCAAAAGGACAAACAATACGATGGACTCTCGTGGAGAGCTCGTTAAGTAATTGCCGAGTGCCACACACGTACAAAGCTCAGTAATGCGAGAGTCTTGTAGGAGAGTTCTATGGTGGAAATGGGAAAAAGGACAGAAAAAGGGGTTTGTTCATTACATTTATAAAATACATGTACATAGAACTTTGCAGCTGGATAAATGTACCTAAGGGTTGGAAAACAAAGGCTAGAAAAAGCTTAGTGCTATCTCAAGGACGTTACTCTCATATTTCTAATCATTGTTTGAAAGCTTCGTTCTTGGGGAAAATATTCGTTTTGTAATTTTAATACTATATTTATAATTGTTTATAAATAAATTTATGATTAATTTCGTACCTCAAGTTTGTTATCAGTGAAAGAATATTTACAGCTTGCGTATGTTTCCATGAGCCGAAAAGCCATAAACAAGCTTCGTCGCCGAGAGCTTGGGCACTGAATTAAGTCTCGGTCGATACAGTCTGACCCTTTTTGCCGATTTTCCCGCTGTGAATCGCTCAGTCACACGAGTTCGTGCACAGTAAAACTTGTTTTGCTAACAGCACTCCGTTCATGTAGAGAACGCGAAGAGGAAACGACAATTGGAGCTAATCAGTAACCAGAACCACGAATTTTATTATCGAACTTACAAGTAAATTGGATTTACTCGTGATGGTCGGAAGGTTGACTCTCACGAAAGGGGTTCCCGTTCCCGGGATTTTATCGTACGTCATTTTTTACATTCGCACTGGTAGGATTAAAAAAATCGCAACATGTATAAACAATTTACAATTATATTCTGGGTTGCGAATTTTTTTTAAGAAAAAGTAATGCATTAATATTTCCTTTTTTAATGAGTGTTGTAAATTGTTTTCATTAAACGTTTAAATTAA
>JABSMR010065114.1:0-13757 GCA_018902295.1 Dusona sp. PSUC_FEM 10030013 | reverse complement strand
AATTTACTTATAATTTTTTTCTTGGTTAAAGCTCATGTCGTAGCGGATTTGGATCTCTCCGAAGCTGATGCCATGTTGCATATTTATCGCGATGCAAAGTTCCGAAAAACGAAGCAAACCAGCAAAGCCGCAAAGGCATCGCCGACTTGTGCGATATCATCGAGACGAAGAAACGTCGAGAAGAGATTGGATCTGCCACCTTGCGCGTTAGTTGAATTCTTTGGATATTTATTGGAAATAAAACATCCGATAATCGATTGCTGAGGATTTTTTTCAATTCTTTAGCGTGCTTCCTGACATGGACGACTATGAACGACAAGCCGAAGTCCAAGAAACAATGGGTGAGGATCCAACACTCTGAATTTTGCGAAAGTTTAGAGTTTTCAAATAAAATAAATAGAAATACAAAACATTTCTATCTTTCAGGAACTCGAACTTGTCTTCCAAAAGATCTCGAGTTAGATGACTGCAGAAATATCAGCGAGGATGAAGTTATTGGTACGTCGTCTTTCACTTTGAATTTCGAACGAGGGAAATTTTATTTGTCTAATAATATGAAAAAATTGCAATTTCGAATCTTTTGCCAATAGCGAGTCGACAGTTTTTGTATAAAATTGTTTTTAAATGCAATATTTCATTATAAAATATTACAATAACGTAATTAATTAGAAGTTTTCTCCAATGACTGTAGTTTTCGTTTTCCCAAATACAGAATACGATAGGGCGCCCTACGACTGTCCGGATGATCAGTGGGAATCGGATCTGTTCGAGACAGGAGGTGAGATGATTAATATCGATTGCCTCATATTTATATTTCCACTTAAAAATTCAATTGAAATGAATTTAAGACTTAATTGCAATTCATCGAACGATGGAAAATTGATTCGAAATTGAAATTCAATTAAATTATTCCCTAGCTATTATTGCCCGACTATTACTTCAATTTTTTTGTATTTATTCAAGAATTCACCAATTGGCCCGACTACACTTATCCAAGCCCATTTTCGGTAGCATTCAACCAATCGTGTTCGAATATTTCGCAACCAAGTGTAGAGTCAATGGATCCGGAAGTTGTTCGCGACATGAAACGTCTTATCACCGATCCAACGCGAAGAGAGCCACCGTCCAGTGGCAAAGTAAAAGTTCCACGAAGAAGGGAATATCCTATAACAGAGGAAACCTGGAATCCACCGGGTCACAGTACGGGTATAGCGAATGAACATTCCATTTCTCGTTCATCCAAAAATCACTTTCGGACGAACTAAATTCCTTGTTTATTATTATCAAATGAGTACGTCATTTTTCACGTCCTTTCCATCAGCCTTTCAATTTCTTTTGTTTAGTATCAACTTGAAAAAAATGATTACACTTTAAGTGACCTTCATGAAAAATACAAGTGATGAGTGTTATTCAAAATTTGTTCATCCTCATTACGGAATGCTTACGATAATTCCAATTGGAAAAAAAATATACTCGGATCGAAGATTCAGAAATATTTATTTTACCTTAATATTATACATTCGAAGTTTCTGAACAAGTTTTGTTGCAGTAGTCGCGTTATCGCTCGATTTGTTAAAAAATCTCGAGTTCCCTCTTTTTTCTATATCACATTTTTTTCCCCATTTTATCTCAGTGCATGGAAAGAGATAAAGATCGTTATAAAATCTATTAAACAAAGATATCGAAATTTGTATCATTGTAAGGCAAAGAAATTTCTTTTATTTAATATTGTCCAAATTCCTATGCAAATTTTGGCTCAGGAAATTGACAAACTGGTTTGTTGAGTAACTTGGAGAACCCGCAGACAAAATTTAATAAAAATCATGGCAGTTAAAAGAAATTAAGAAATTAAACAAAAATAAAAGAAATCGTACAATTGTTGCATTTGAAGGATGTGAAGTTTATTTTCGTATCAAACGTCAATATGACAAAGGACAATTTTCAATAGAAACATTCGATATGTTGTCTTTCGATAACCGAGCTCTCAGTCTCTCTAGTATTACAATCTATTGGGATCTGACAAAATTCGTGAGATCCCAATTGAGATTCTAAGGCAACTTGGGGGTGTATTGAAACGTGTAAATTATACGTGCGAGTGAATGAATTGATTGTGTAAATAGATTAGTATAATCGACGATTAATTCAATAAGGCTCGGCAATTTTTCAATTGGGGAATTGAAACACTTTGTGGAAGTTTTTCTTCCAACCATTTTTTGATGTGTTCGACCCAAACATCGAGTTCTTTTTCGACATGAAGTACGACCTCTTTTATGGCCGGAATCAAAAATTGGCGGAACGCGGGATGATCGATCGGTATTTTGGGTATTTGACGTTTTATACACAACTTGATGTAATCCCAGATAAACTCTACTATAAGTCCAAGAACTTTTCCAACGATTATTTTTGATTGTCGCCGTAAAGCTTGCCATATTTTATAGGCGGTTTCCAGCAAAATAATAAAAATCTGTGCATAATTCGATATGGAACAGAGTTCCTTGAGGACACCCCCAAAATCAGTGATTTGCGGTGGTGCAGCTTGCGACATAACGGCCGGGTGTGTAGTGCAAAATTCTTTAAGAATTGTGCCGTTACTTGTATCGAATTTTTCTTGTTGTCGAATTTTCGCTTTGACTTCAGTAGCCGTTTCGGTAAGTGTGATTCCAGCTCGTACATTCGATGTACTTCCAGCAGATTCTTTCGGTCCTCCGGGGGGATTATTTAACTTTTTTTCAGCCGAATTACTCGATGGAACTCCCGAGGAGGCTTTCAGTTTTGGTTTAGCTCTACCAAAATCTTTCGACTGTGTTCCAGCCACCTCATTCGGTTTAACACCGGCCGCATCGTCGGCTTTCGATTCAGACTTCACTGGATGAACTCCACCAAAAGCGTTGAAAACATCAGGTGAATTATTGGCGTTAATTCCAGGGGAACTAGCGGGCTCAGAACTCAGGACGAGTTTAACAATCTCGGTGCATACATCTTTTTGTAAATTTGACAATTCTATGGGTTCGATAATCAGCTTAGAGTTGACAGTGACTTTGCCATCGGAGAAAGCCGCTTTAGCGCTCAAAGCGCTCAACGTTTTGCGGTTTCTGACCATGGCTTGAAAGAACTCATCCTTATTGTAAATTTTGTTAATACCGCGGATGATTTCTTCGTTGCTGGAAATGTCGTCGGTACCAGCGGCTCTCGTGTTACGAGCGATTCGTTGAAACTCTTTGCGATGTCGATTGCTGCGTAAACTCGATTCGTAATCTTTCAACAGTTGGCCTTGCGAAGATTTAATGATCGTTTGTGCCAACCGCAGATTCACCACGGAATTGAAAAAGAAGAACAAATGTCCGACGAACATCAATACATCGTGTGGCAAAATCTGTTTCTTCTCCACATACGTGGCATACATGTCGTAACTCTTGAAACTAATGCCGACACCATTTACCATTAAGTTGCCAATCAACACTACATCGTACGCTACAGTTGCTGTCCTACTGATCGTTGTTCCGGTGCGTATGGCGCGGGCGAGAAGAGCCGAGCCGCCAGTAGCTGCTAAGCCTACCGCACCACCGGCAATTCCGATCCAAGCACCAGCCGCAGATCTATCTTCTATTGGGTTTATCGTTTCATCGTGAAGACCTCGGTCCGCCAAATGTTGAGCGGATCTTCCGACGCCCCAAGCAGCGCTCAAAGCACCACCAATTCCAGCTACAAATTTCAAAACCGAAATGAAACAAAAAAACAATAAAAAATTCAGGACAAGTCGAGACTTCAAATTAATTCAAAATTTCATTTTTTTAAAAATACTTTTCACTAAGACTCTACAGTGTTTCCTTGTGTTAAGTCATTAACTACATGTCTCATACCGCCTCACTCATCAATTGCTGAGCAGGAGGCAGTTTTTCTAAGATTTTGATAGCATTAACCAAAAACTCTGTAAAAATGTAGCCGGTTGTATCGGCCGGGTTTTCTACACTTTCCTTAGGCCCTCGTGGAAATGCCGGGAACGAAGGACACAACAACATGGAAGCTAGTGAATCGAGGTTAAAGTGTTGGGATGGGATCGTAAAAACCCAAAAACATTCATTTAAAACCCAGCAACATTAAGGTTTAAGAACATATATCTCTCGTTAATCGTACCTGCGATTGCTATGGCAGGACCAATAGGAGTAACCATCACAGCCATACCAACACCTATACTACCGACACTGACGATCGTCGTAGCTATGTCGCCACCCAGTAGAACTTTGGAAGCTACGCTATCCGCCGGTGATGCTCGTTTCTCCAGCCAGACGACCGATACAAAGTTGTCAATGTTTTGATTTTTTATATGTAATTTAGCATGATTTGGGTCGATCTGGTATTTGCCGTCTTTTGGATAAACCATGGTGCATTTTGGTAATTCATTATTATTCAAATAATCTGCAAATCCTTTATAAACTCTTCCACTGTTGTCTATGTAGTAAATTTTCTCGGAGTTCTTACTGGACAGACCTTTTTCAGTCAATTTCCATTGGGTACGGACCTGTTTCACTTTAAACACAGGCACAGGATAAACCAGTACTTCAGGCTGTAAACCTTTTTTCCCTTCCAGCCTTGCTGTCAGAAGAGCTTTTTGCGCTTTCTCCTTGTTGTATATAACATTGTATATTACGCTGCAAAATATATTTCCTTTCGAATTATATCGATTTCCATGTTCAAGCACCTTGTTGTATATCAACTTTATCGCCTTTTCCTCTTGTTTTTCGTAAACATAGCTTCCATCATCGACCTTGGGTTCCGGAAAGCCGAACATCGCTAAGCCAACGTAGTCTTTGAGATAATTAAACTCAGTGTGTTTATAGCAATTCCAATCGCCTGAGAGTTCATAATGATTTTGTTGATACGCCTGTGCTGTTTCAAACAATTTTGCCTGCAAAGAGTACGAATTTCAATAGTCTATTCTTAAGGCCATGCATCAGTTGCGGAAATTCGTCTCTCTCGCACTAGCCTGTCCGCCATCTTCCATCTCTCTCGCACTTACAACGAATTTTCGCGACTTATGCATGCTCTTAACGGTACGTATCGGTCGTCCCGCTTGCTTCGCATTTTCGAAGGTGAAAATATTCGAGACAGCTTGATCGATCGGAAAAAAAAAAGTCTCAGCCCACGTAGGACTGTGGCAGAAATGGGCTAAGACTTTTTTTATTCCGACCGGACGAACGTGGAGGAAAAATACCACTTTCGCAATTTGCAGCTATCTCTCTCGCACTCACGGTGGCGAGATACCGAATGATCCATGCCCTTAATCAGGCACAAAATTTTCATTATGACTATAGCAAACGGTAACTATGTACTGTTTGATTACGTAAATTCTTGCAAAACGTACGAAACTCAGGGAAATAAGTAAATATTCGAAACTAACCTCGAGGTTGGCAAAAGGATCATCCTTCGTCGCCATTTTCCACCTTTTCAGATTTTTAGTGTGTTATTAAGTGAAAAAATTCGCAGTCGATTCTTCGAAAATTCGTATTTACTTGCGGGGGACAAAACTGCGCAAATATATATTCATGGACTTGCTGTCGAGAGTTTTTTAAACTACGAACTATAAAGACAAGGTCTACTCCCGACTGTATAATGAATGTTTCGTGTCAAAGGCACGCCAAGTGCCAGCTTGTGTAAATTTAGGTGATTCCCCTCATTTTGTACGCGAGTAGAATTTTTTTTGTACAAAAATTCCAGGGTACCGTTCCCCTCTGTTTCACTGGTTCCGTTCCGTAATATTTTTATTATCGTTTCTGTTCAAAGAGGGCGCCACAGTGTGGCGGGAAAAGGGTTTTTTTTGAATCGCAGAAGATACACGTTACGCAACGTAAATGTAGTGAATAATTATTATTCAACGAGAATGCAATTTTGATGGTCTTTTCATCAACTTTTAAATGCCTTTTTCATTAAAATGAACTCCTTTAAAAAAGAGTATCAAATTTTATGCTGAATTGATTCGAAAAACGAGTGATTTGGTGCTATTGATATTGATTTGAAAAAGCAAATATTACTTCGCGGCTGCGTTCTCATTTTTTTATCCTCCGTACAGAATCCTTACGACTATTTCATTAAAAAAACAATGCTTTGCTTTACGTTTGAAATTTATTTATTTCATCTAAACGTTTCACAGTACAAGTTCATACACAAGTGTTATCAAAGTGTTCGTGTTATCGCTTTTAGTTATCACAAAATATTGAGTTCCCTCCTCTTGTATTGTACAATTTTTTAATTATTCTTATTGTAGCGTCGATACAATACGCATTGTGACAATAGTGCAACGTTTTATATCACTGAACGAAAATCAAATAACAAATATGTGCATGTAAAAAAAAAATATTGTTAAAAAATACTTTAAACAAAGATATAGAATTTTGTATCTTCGAAGTGTAAAAAATGCCTTGTGTTTCATATTGGCCAAGATTCGAATGAAAATTTCGGCTCACGTTATTGCCAAATTATGTTTTTTTTCATATTTTGTCGGATCCGGGAAACAAAATTTTTGAAAAATGCCGACAATTAAAAGGCAATTAACAAAAGTCGAATATTCTTTGCACTTTAGGGAAATAAATTTCTTTATCATATTGAACGATAATTGGACACATTTTTCGATATGTTGATTTTCGATTAATAAGCTTTTAATCTCTCTAGATTTACAATCTATTGAGGCTGTAAGGCACCTTCTTGGATGTATCTTAGAAGTGTAAGCACGTGTGCGCCCGATTGACAGGCTTAAATAAATTCTTGTAAATTCGGTAAGCTTTGACAATAAATTATTTGGAAATGTTCATGGATTGAGGAAATGTTTCTCTTAACCATGTTTTGAAGGCTATGACCCAAACATCGATTTTTTCTTCGACATTCACCCAGAGCTCTTGTAGAGCACCGTCCAAACATGTGCGTACTACAGGATCGTCGATCGGAATTCCTGGTTTTGCACGTCTTATACATAACTTGACGTAATTCCAGAGAAATTCAACTATGAGAGCGAGAACGTTTCCTAGTACGATTTCTTCATCGCGGGGTAAATTTTGGAATATTTTATAAGCGATCTCGAGCAATTTAACAAAAATTACAGCATAATTTTGCATGGATCGAAGATCGCCCAGTACATTCGCAAAATCAGCAACCTGTGGAGGCGCAGTTAGCAACATAGTGCTTGCGTGTCTGGTGCAAAAGTCATTGAGAATCATACCGTTCTTTGTATTAAAACTTTTATACGACGTTTCGTTCGGTGGAATTTTCGTTCGCACTCCAGCGGCCGTTTCTTTCGGCTTAACCCCTCCCGTAGAATCTTTCGGCTTTGTTCCAGTTGCGACATTCGATTTACTTCCAGCTGCATCTTTCGGCTTTGTTCCCGTCGCGAAATTCGATTTACTTCCAGCGAGATCTTTCGGTTTTGTTTCAGCTGAATTACTTGACGGGGCTCCTGAGGAGGTTTTTAGCTTTGTTTCAGCCGAATTACTTGATGGGGCTCCTGAGGAGGTTTTTAGCTTTGTTTTAGCTGGAATATTCGATGTACTTTCGGGAGGATCGTTCCCTTTAATTCCAGCAGAATTAGTTGACTTGGCTGCACCAGAATCTTTAGATTGGGTTCCAGCCACAGTGTTCGGTTTAACTCCGCCCGAATTTTTAGGCTGTGTTCCATCCACATTACTCGATGTAACTCCAGCAGAGTTACTCGGTTTTGGTTCAGCCGAAATTTTAGACTGTCCTTGAGATAAATTATTCTGTTCAACTTCAGCTGAATTAGAGGGTTTAACCCCACCAGAATTTTCGGGCTGGGTCCCAGGCGAAATAGTAGATTTTGATCCAGAATTTACTGGGTTAAGGGTACCAAAAGTGTTGGAGACACCAGGTGAATTATTTGTGTTACTCCCCGAGGAACTAACCGTCTGAGGATTCACTACGTTTCTTATAATCTCAGTGCGTACGTCTTTTGGTAAATTTGAAAATTCGATGGGGTCGATAGTTAGGACAGAGTTAACGGTGACTTTGCCATCGGAGAAAGCGGCTCTAGCGCTCGAAGCGCTCAACGATTTGCGATTTCTTACCATGGCTTGGAAAAATTCATCCTTATTGTCAATTCTGTTGATTCCACGGATGATTTCCTCGTTGCTGGAAACGTCGTTGGTACCAGCGGCTCTTGTGTTACGAGCCATGCGTTGAAACTCTTTGCGATGTCGATTGCTCCGTAAACTCGATTCGTAATCTTTCAACAGTTGGGCTTGCGAAGATTCAATGACGGTTCGAGCGAACCGCATATTCATCACGGAATTGCCAAAGAAGAACAAATGTCCGGCGAGCATAGCCACATCTAGTGGCGAAATCTCTTTGTTCTCCTGGTACGCAGAATACATGTCGTAACTCTTGAAACCAATGCCGACACCATTTACCACTAAGTTCCCAACCAACACTACGTCGTACGTCAACGTTGCTGTCCTACTTATCGTTGCTCCCGTTCGTACCGCACGTGAGAGAAGAGCCGAGCTGCCAGTCGCTGCTAAACCTACTGTACCACCGGCAATTCCCAGCCAAGCACCAGCCGCAGATCTATCTTCTATTGGGTTTATCGTTTCATCGTGAAGACCTCGGTCCGCCAAATGTTGAGCGGATCTTCCAAAGCCCCACATACCGCCTATACCACCACCTATTCCGCCTGTATATTCGAGTATCAAAAAGAAAAGAAAAACAATTAAGATAATTAATAAGTTGATAAATCTAAAACGTCAAGTTTTACGTAATACAGCTTTTGAGACCCTTGTATGAAAATTATAAAATTTCTTGAAATTTCTAAAAACAGATGGGAATGCAGTGGAAAATTCTCGACTATCCAACACTACATTCCACAAATTGAAAGGAATTTAACTATTTTTTAGAAGTCCGAGTCTTAGGAACAATTGCTTCCAAATACGCTGTGTTAAGGCCCCAGATTCAACTTCATGTTTATGAAAACGTTATCCTATAATTAATCCATAGTAACCACACTAGTGCGGATTCACACCACCAAAACAGTATTTTTAGAAAATTTTTGTTGTGATTGTCACGTATTTTCACGATATAAATATTATTTTTCACATTCGTGACTATTATCGTTGGATTCCTGGGGATTTCCACTACAAGAAACTCTGGTTATCAAATACTTTTGGATTATGTATGCAAGAGTTTGACAATGCGAAATCCCAAATTGCACGAGTGTGGTTGGTACGTGTGCTCGATACAAGTGTGGTTACTACGGATAAATACATCACTCGTGGAACATACCTGCCAGTGCTACAGCAGGACCAATGGGAGTAAACATCGAAGCAACAATAACGGTCATACTAGCAGCAGTGATAATTGTCGTAGCCGTGTCGCCTTTTGATAAAATTTTGGACATTGTACTATCGGCCGGTGATTGGCGAATTTCCAGCCAGACGACTGATACAAGATCATCAATATTTTGTTTTGATTCTATTAATTTAGTATATAATTTTCCATCGATCTGATATTTGCCATCTTTGGGATACACCATGGTACATAATGGTAATGTATTGTTGTCCAAATAGTCGGCGAATCCGTCGTAAACCCTTCCGCTGTTGTCTATGTAATAAATTTTTTCAGATTTTGGTGCGACAAAATTTTTACCAATTTCATTGCGAATTTGTTTCACTTTGAATACAGGCACAGGATAAACCTGTACTTCAGGTTTGGAACGTTCCAAGGCCTTTCTTTCATCCTCATCATTCGTTGCTGCCAACGCAATTGCCAATTCCACCTTTTTTTTCGGCAAAGCTTCTTGCGTTTGTTCCTTGTTGAATATAACGTTGTAAATCACACCGCAAAATATACTTCCTTTCGAGTCGTATGCATTCGCGTACCTAACCACTTTTTCAAATATCAACTGTATCGCCTCCTGCTGTTTTTCTTCGTAAACAAAGAATCCAGCATCTTTCATATTTTCATTGTCTGTTTCATTTTTTTCTTCGTTTTGCAAATGATCCGCATTTTCTTTAGATTTGTCCTTAGCCTTGGAGTCCGGAAGCCCAAACATAGCGTAGCCGATGTAGTCTCTGAGATAGTTAAGCTCATACTGCTCGTAGCGATTCCAATCGCTTGAAATTTCGTAATAATCTTGTTGATACGTCCTCGCTAATTCAATCAATCTCGCCTGCCAAGAGTACGAAATTCGATAACTCGTGCAAATTTTTATTGAGCTAGGAAATTCCTATTATGGCTATGACAAAAAGTAACCATCTACCGTTAGATTACGTAAACGCTTTGAAAAGCTACGAAATTTAGGGAAATAAATAAATATTCGAAACTAACCTCGAGGGCGACAAGGGAATCGTCCATCTTGGCCATTTCCGACCTTAACCTTTTTCAGGTTATGTCCGCGTCATAAATTTAAAAAATTCGCAGTAGATTCTTCGAACGTTTGTATTTTCTTCAGGACTCCAAAACTGTGTAAAATCCTGTGCTTTATGTACTTTTTACGAATTGTTTAAATGATAACAATAACTAACGAGATAAATTCAACCCCGTCGAGCGAGAATATTGCACCGACGGAGAAACTCGACTTGCTGCCACTTGTACCAAGGCCTAATTTATCCGAATGGTGAATCCCCTCATTTTCTACGTAGTTAACATTTTTTGTAAGAAAAATATTCCGGGCGGTTCGTTTCCCAAGGTTTCACTGTTCGCTCCTCCATAATGTTTTTTATGTTTATTTCCGTCCAACGACAGCGCCATAGTCCAACGACAGCGCTCGCGCGCTCGTTCCTTTCCTCGATTCCATACTAGTCCATTTCTATTTTTATGTTAATTTCCGCCTATCGAGGGCGCCATAGTGTGGCGGGAAAAATTTTCATTTTGAAGAGTAAAAAGTATCGCCAAAAAAAAGAAAACGAAATAAAGTGAATAATTGGAACGACGAGATATTGCGAAAGTCTGTAATAAAAACTTTGAATTTACTTATTTTTTTATCTTACATTTATCCTTATTCTTCCAAATATTTTAAGACCTTCACGTTGATTATAACTATAGATAAATCTAGACGCCTGGACGTGTCAGAACCGCCGTGGTTATCAATGTTGAACGTGATCGTCTGCCACTAATAGCATCTGACAGATAGTTCGTACGTGTCAAAATTTCAAACTTTTTCGTTGCTTTTTGTTGATATATTCCCGGAAAGCATGATAAATAATAACCATTAATCGTGTGGGACTCTTCAATATTTTAATTCGACTACGAAAAATCACTCAAGTGAAAATAGCCGCCCGTAAAGCGTCGTCGTCCAATTTTTGAGGTTAACCCATCACACCGGACGTACATTTTGTGTATCCATACATAAATTTTTGATATATATTATTTGTCGGTGTAAGACTGCACAAATTTTGGTGCGTCTAGTGAAAACGATCAAGTACATGCTTTCAAAAATTAATTATCCTGTGGAAGAGCCAAAGATAAGTAAAAAAATGGGCTTGGATGGTATGAGAGTAGGCGGTGGAAGATGTCCACCGCTGTTTGTCGGAGGATTGCTCGTTGCTTGTTTCTTTCTTGTATGCAACTGGTGGAGTCTTTCAACCGAAAATCTCGAGTTGCTTCGTCAACTCGACGAGCTCACGGAGCAATTGAAAATCAGGTAAAACACGCAATCGCCGTCAAATTTCCTTTGAAAAGTGAAACATGACTTTTATTCAATTGCGAGTGTTCAAAAAATGAAAATATTGTTCAAAACCTGTAAAAATGATGGTCGATTTTGTTCAGCGCCGAAGAGAGAGACGAATGCATAACGATCCGCCACAGCGTGAATCAACGTTACAAAAGTTTAAAAGACGAGGTTGGCACTCTCCATGTGCGTTTGCAACAACTTAATACTTTGAAAACACAAAACGACGAAGTCTCAGAATCGCTCACTATGTGCAAAAGCGAATTGGATTCGTTGAACAAACTCGACGCTACTAAAAGCGCCACTCTTGAAACCCTCAGACTCGAAAAAGATACCATCTCCGCTCAGTTAGAAGCCACAAAGGAGGAAAATAAAAAATTGACGAAGGATATTGAGACGGTATGCAAAAATCGAGTTTTCCAACATTTTTTAATGCTGCAAAATATAGATATCCTGAATATTACTGAATTTGATGTTTCGATCGATTATTTATGGAGTTTATAGTAGAAAAAAATTGCAGAAGTATCGAACTTAAAATATCTGCAAGTTTGATCATTTCTACAAGTTTTCCTTTTTTTATATATTTTAGATCAAATTTATTAGATCAAATTTTTACAATATTATTACAGGCTCTCAGTGATCTGGAGAAATTGAAGCTTTCGGTTCCCATTCAAAAGGAAAAAGTGGTAGACGAGGAGCCATGGGAATGTAAGTTTTTTCTTATGAATGTTGAATTTCAATTTGTTTTGCCTTTCGAGTTATTGCAAAACGCTAAATGCTATTCGCGATTTGATACGAGGCTCAAATTTCATGATTATACAATAGGATTCACGACGAATCTCTTCTGCTATATAAAAAGACCGAAATACACGCTCGTAGATTGATTCTGCATATCCACAAGTTGGAGTGCATTTGAAAAAAAAAAAAGATCTTTTTCTGGCATGTTTGCTTTTGTGCTTAGTAATGGAAGGCTCCAGAGAAGTGGCACAGTTGGGTCCGGTCGACGAAACAGCGGTGCAAATATCAGTCCCGGGTCAACAAGGTATGACGTATCATGGAGTGCCAATACTCCCGAGAGATCCGCCTGGCGTTTCACGCCAAAGTCCTCGCCTCTCAGTAACAATGCTGAAAGGTAGAGGTCCAAAATCCACCGGAAATGGATTAAGATTACATTGATTCTGAAGCTTATTGTTCGCGCAACAATTAGCGAAAGATCGACTCTTCTAAATTGCTGTCTTTTCGGGATAAACCTGTCAAATTTCTTTAAAGCTTCTCACGCTTTTTGGCTCTCCAAAACTCACACAAACAGAAAATCTCATGCAGGAGTTTGTTGAAATTCTTGCCAACTCGTTTTCAAATTATCGCCATTTTTTCACAGGTATTTTCAGGAACATTTTTTTCGGCCAACCGTCTCTCCTCTAACATTTCTTTTCACTATTTAATGCTTTTCCTCATCGATATATTCTGGTTAAAACCAACATTACAGATGGCTGAATGGTCAATAGTATTCACCATAAAATAACCACATTCACAAAATAACATCTTTGCCATTTTTATTGTTTCATTATTGTCTAAACGAGAGTAATTGAGATTTATACTATTGTGTATTTCAGCACCGACACCCAATAGGACAGCTGCGAATAATTCAGCCAACATTGATATCGGAAAAGAAAACATTGACGAAGCAAACGGTGGTAAGTAATTTTGTATTTTCATCTAATATTTTCTTTCTTTCAAATCTATTTGAAAAAATCAATTTTTCGTCAATGACCAAATACCAAATGTATTCGTTTTTTTCTCTCTAAAATACAACAGAACCGAATAACACTGCGAATGAAGCTGACGAGGAAAGTCATCGATTTATCGAACCGGAAGACCATAATAAAAACGAAGCAGTACAACAAAATTAAGCATCGATCAATTATTTCCAGACGATGAACAATTTGATAATTTTTTTTAAACATTGCTGTGAAATCCTTGATTCATAAGGACAGAAGACAAAATGATCGTTGATACTTTCGATCATGTTGAGAAGAAGAGGGTGATGGAGCGAGTTGTTTTTTCATTAACGAACGATCTGCATATATATATA
>JABSMR010065003.1:0-13757 GCA_018902295.1 Dusona sp. PSUC_FEM 10030013 | reverse complement strand
ATATATATATATCGTCATTAGCACTGCAGTGTTGCTCTTTGAGCTTTACGATGCGACAGAGATAGCACCCGCTGGACAAGCGGTAAAGGTTTTCCACTATCCCCCCCCACATAGTATGTGGGGAATATTTGATAAAATTAGCAAGCGCCGTTATGCTTCTTTCTTTTCGACATAATTCCCCAATAATAGGAGTGAATAAAGAAAAAACGATTACAATAACTTCGTAACCCACATTATTGTTGGTCGTACTACAAAACAGATACAACTGTTATGAGCACATTTTGTTGCAAAGATCGTCCTTCGATATCATTTATTCATCTTGTCAAATGCATAGTGAACGCATCGGGAATTATTGAAAATTGTATAAAATCAAATATCACTGGACTGTAATTTAAACCTATCGCGATCGACCTCTTATGAACGATTTGCCAAAAAACGACACAAAAATCGTCTCAAATTCATTTCCCCAGAGGCACTAAAACTTGAATTTCCATTTTGGCTACTTTTCTGGAAGCAACGTGACTTCGAATATTCGAAAGTAACTTCCTTTACGAAGTACAATATCTCAATGGTAAATTGACCTTTATGACGGAAATAAAAATTCCGCGTAGGAGTTAAAGGATCAAAGTATTTTAGATTACTATTTTGAGATCAACGAGTAAGAATTTCGTGGATATTTCTACCCGATGGATGGATCAAAGCATGTCTTCACATATATATATCTATACTTACTTTATACGCTAGATTCGCTTGGCTAAAAATCAT
Source organism: Dusona sp. PSUC_FEM 10030013 (assembly GCA_018902295.1). Classification (NCBI taxonomy): domain Eukaryota; kingdom Metazoa; phylum Arthropoda; class Insecta; order Hymenoptera; family Ichneumonidae; genus Dusona; species Dusona sp. PSUC_FEM 10030013. The sequence continues at coordinate 12,992 of JABSMR010065003.1, read as the reverse complement.
GTGAAAATAGATATCCGACAGAAGGGGATCGTAAACTCTCACACCAAAGTACCTCTCTCTCTCTCTCTCTCTCTCTCTTTTACACACGCATACAGACACACACGGGCGCGGCCTTTCATATAAACGAACTCGCATACTCCAGAAATATCTCTTGGTCTTGCGGGTAAGAGCTTGCGTTGGCGCGCTGTCGTCTTATCCACGATTCCTATTTTCGATGGACATGTTTCCCTCGAGTCGTCAGCGAGCGAGACTCTTCATGCCCAGCATCACAGGGCTTCGGGATGGCCAATATTTCTGGGTAAAATAAGTGCTACATATTCTCGTATATCTCGTTAAATTAGGTACCTTGTCATCGATTCTTTAGTCACAAATTCCGATGTACAAATAGCTAAAAATAACCGGAATTGCATGACTATGAATATAAGTGACCGGATTTTCACGCTCAAGTTTAATATTCATTCTAGCCTAAATGAGAATTTCGGGCAGCCCTATAATGTTTTTTACAAAACAATTCCACTTTATTTGCTCTTACAGCTCACCCCTTTCCCCAAAGTATATGCTGTCAATTATGTTTTCATTTTCTTTAATCCGCTACTTGAATTTCAATATTCTCCAACTCTACGAGCCAATAAATCTAAGACTATTATCTTAAAGCAAGTCTAGTAGATGAAATATGTGTTCGCTTATACAAGATTGACAATTTATTAGTGTATCGATACTATACGAGACGTATCTATAATATAAATAAAATTCCTTCCCTGAAGGATTCAAAGTAGGATCGAGTCCTCTCGGAAAATCTCATAATACCCTCGTTGTATGTATATTTCGCTACTCCACCAATGGTCTAGCGACAGCCTTTATAAAACGGTAATGTGAGGGCGAGGGACGGCAAAACGTACAACGGGTAGAGGGGTTGATTTGAACCACGGACCCTCGGGACTTTCTAGAGAGAGCGAGAAAGAGAGAGAGAGAGAGAGAGAGAGAGGGATAAAAGTATGTATATAGTAAGTATCACGAGAACTTTCGTCCACCGTTTGAACCCATTAAACTCTTCTGCTCGCGACTCTATCGATGAATCCAATTCCCGGTGGGTCGTTCGTTCGGGATTTGCGTCTTCGGCGATGCAATCAGAACACACTCACATTTATATATTAATGTAGCTATATGCGCGTGCATGGGTGTGTTTGTATACACATACATATGCACTGTCCAAGTGTCCGGTACGAGGACGAGCTGAGATTTCAACGTCGAGTGATCGGATCCTCTAATAGCTATTACTGAGGCAAGTGGAGGAGAACGACGATACACACCAGATTTCTCCTCACACTGTGTCACACTCTCTATCTGTATCTCACTTTTCCAGCGTTTCTGCAAACTAGACTTGGACACGTTCAAAATTACATCAGACCATTTGCTCTAATTGACCGTGAGATTCGATAGTACCGGCAAAACCGTAAACCGACAAACTACAAGTGGGAATGTATATTTCAAGAGCTAACCTAAGCTGCGAACCGAATTGACCGCTCGGAGAGGCCAAAAGCAATTCGTCGAATTTAATGCTGTATGACCTTCTTTTTTTCTTTTCCAGGTGGTCTTTAATTCTAAGCAATGATATTGGCCATTATCTTGGACCCGGTTGTTCGATATGGAATTTTACAAAACTTTGTGATCCCAAAATTGTTTCTAGATCGCGCAGATATGAAATAGGTGTTTAAAATATTCTCTATTTTCAACAGCTGTTACTCTTCCCGAATCGACGGTTAAATTTTTATCGGAAAATTCGTAGTATTATTTTGAAAGGTCTCGGTACAAGGAGAGAATTTTATACGAAAAATTATTGTGTTTTTATAGTGGCGTGGGATTATCTCGTCACTGTGTAAAGATTTACTATGTTTTTTTGAATATAGCGTGACATTGTGCGATCATTCGCTATGTTTATTCTAAAAATTTCATTAAATTATGTTATTTCTTCACATGGTTTATATCGATTATCTTCATTGTGCTCATATAGTCCTAAGCAAAGATAAAAACAGTAATATTTCGTGTAAAATTCTCTCCATGTGTAAATAAATATACTTCCGAAAATATATTGTGAAAATCCTAAAATATATTCGAATGATACAACTTTTCGGGGAAACTTGTAGCATACGTATTAAACGTCCATTTTTTATGTATAAATCAAGTTTCTTTTTCATACGGTCTGGTGTTGAGCCTCCTCGCATTCTCATTTCAAATATGAAATAAATAATAAAACAATATCGAAAAAAAGCTACAAAATAAGGTGAAAATTGACGTGAATAAAGAAAGCCCACCCGTCCCGAAAAAATAATCATGATGGCGTATACACCAAAGTCGTTTCACTCTTAGGCTTTTTATTCTTTTCTTTTCTCGAGACCCTCCGATGTTCGCCTCGTAATAAAAACACGAGAAACGTAAGCACACGCTCCGGAGGATTTGCTGTTTGTTTTTTATGGAATTTGATGAACGAGAAACGATCACGATAGAAAAGCTCGTTTAACATTTTCGTCTCTTAGCCAGATTTCCAAATCCGAAAAAAAAAAAACATCAAACGAGAGCGTAAACGAGAGGTTCAAGTCAATCTCAGCGTGATACTGATTACATTGAGATGACTTGGCGGCTGCATCGGAAAACACGATAATTTTATGTCGCTGCCGTGTATATCTAGACTCTTCTGACATTTCCTTCTTTACTTCTCTCTCTTTTTCCCCGAATATACATATATAAGGTCGAGTATTGCGCAAGGGTTTTAAATTAGTGAAGATATTGAGCAACAGAGCAAACCGTTCGATACTCGTGAAGAAGCTCGATGGCGGCTCGATCCGAACGCTAGAATACATGTCGCTTCCTCGATAATTGAATTTATCTAATTTATTCGGGATGTATTAATTAAGCACGTTAATTTATTCCAGAAGAAGTTTCGTCGGAGGAGGGTGGGTCATGGGATGGAAGAGACTTATTAATTGGAGAGTTCGACGTTAATTTGTTCCCGAGTTGAATATTCGTTAATACGTAGAGATATATTTAATATTGATATAGGATGATTCCCGTCAACCAGCTCAACCTTTGGCCCTTCAACATTTCTCTTCGACATGCATTATTTTTTTTTTTTTACTCTCTCATCTCTCATTACATAGAAGAGTATATTTCTGTTTCCCAACGGAAAATATTCGTAATTTTTTGCTTTAATAACGACCGGGTTTTTAAAGTATTACTCAATGTTGAATTTAAAAAGTCAATTGAATACTACGAAAAAATAAAGTGGGGATGCATTCCCATGGCAGCCCATAAAAATACTATTGATTTGACGTCTTGACTGAAACTGGGAGAATGAAACTTCAAAATGCCTTTCTTATAATTTCCATCCATGCGATGTGAATTAGACAAAGAACATCCAAATGTAATAAACGTTCAACAGGCCAGGTGGAAGTGATGCGATAGTATTGTTATTTACACATACGTAGATATGTGTCGGCCGTAAGTATATAAGGTATATTCATATTATAGTACTAGAATTTGCTGTAAGAGTCTCGAAGATAAAGGGGGAGAACGAGAAGAGTTTTACCTTTGTTGGAGAAGTCGGAGGAGCCATCGGCTCGAGCACACCGACGAGGCGTCAGCATCAGCAAACTCGTCAGAAACAGGATGGAGCACGTGAGCTGCATCTCGAAAGAGGCAGAGTGACTCGCGGGTTTTTCTCCTCGAAGAGCGATATCAGCTGGAGAGAACTCTATCGATCGAGCGTATCTCACCTTTATCAAACGCTCGCTATAACTATAGCTCGGAAGCGTTGAGAGAGAGCTGCTTTCCAAAGCGTATAGTAACTGTCTTCAAGAGACAGTGGCCAGTTGGATGCTTCGCAAAAGTAGTATTGGTCGTAAACACGACAACTCGCACTTTCGGTTAAATCTTTAGGTTCGCACGTACGAGCATTTGATCACGAGCGATCGATCCGTTCTGTGATCCACGTATGTACTTGTGTACTTTTTCTACCTAATACACTCTTTTGATGATGGACCGTGAAAGGCGGAAAGCGTGTACCTTCGTATGGTGAAGAATTCGAGAAAATCGAAGACGATGAAAAAAATCCAAGACAGTCGGTAATCTCTTATTCTCTCGCTCTCTCTTCTCATCGAGAATGATACTCGTATGTTCTTGGTAGCGAGTTGACGAAGAAATTTTCAAAGTTCGCAACAGCATCGAGTGTCGAGCTGACGCAGCTCTGACAATCTGTGCCACCGCTATGATCCTCCACCGGATCCTTATTGATCGATTTTCCTCGAGGTCTCTTCGACCAACCGATATCTATCATCCAGTACCCGAAGCACGGTAGCATTCTCTCTTTTTATCTCCCTCCTCGCCCTTCCCACGTTCCCACGTTCCTGAGTTAACCTACAAATACCTATTACTGGAATCCACCTCCTTCTCTTTTGCTCGTGTTCTCAAGTGATCCTCACAAGTGGGAAAAGATATCCCAACGAATTTCCAATCGAAAGGACCACCTCGTAATTTGAACTTGTTCATAGACTCTTCGATTTTCCGTGCAAGTCTCTATATCGAAGTCTCTACACGTTGGTCAATGCTTTTTAACCTCATACCACCATGCTCTCGAATGGATATACTCAAGTATTCGTATACACGGTGCTACACTCTGGTACTTGCTTCCGGTTGTCTTCTTTGCCACCCTCCACGGATGGGAATGACGTTGCCCGTATCAAGAATCTTATTTTCTCTTTCAACGAACTCTCGAGGATGAAACGCTCTCGTCGTCTCGACAGAGAAAAGCATTGACAATGAGAAAGAACCGAACGTACTACTTCTATTCCTATGACAACATGTGTCAGTTGTTATTAAGCCGGACGCGTCGACCCGTTCGAAACCTTTTCATTGCCAAACGAACCGCCGCCTTTTCCACTTCCTCTTTTATGTGCCAAGTGATCTGGTTTCTTTTTTATTTTCATTAACGCGACCGCCCGCGATCTAACTGCTGCGCAGAGAATATTCCGTGCTCTGGGATTCAACAATCTTCTTTGTCCCTCTCTAGTCAGTCCAATGGATGTTAATTTGGCTGTGGCCCTTTTTTTGGTCCATGCAACCTTTTTCTTTGCGACAGGCCGCGTCTTCGTGGTTCTAGGGAGCCGGAAAGGGTTCACTTGACGAGCTCAAACGTGACATCACTTTTTACCGAAAATATACTGCGGTGCCACGTCAACTTGATATGTCACCCAATTTCCTTCTTTCTTTCTCACTCTATTTTTTTTGTTCCGTACCAACGTTTTTACATTGGTGGGATCGTAAAATGCTGAAACTCGGTTTTATATGCTTAGGGCTCTCCGTATTTTCGTGGAACTTTAGTGAGTGATGCAGCGTAAACCGATAGACTCATAGGGTCCTTCTCATCCTCTCTCTCACTCTCTCTTCCTCTATGTATCTGTGGCTCGGTCTGTTCGTGTGTGGATAGAGTTAAATCGATTCCTCCGAGCTGCGACTTGCCGAAAGTTACCAAGTTTCTTCGCTACTTTCTCTCTTATTCTCTGTCTACGTATTTCGTTTACTTCCTTCGATCTCTACTGTACCTCCTTCCTTCTTCTCTTTCTCTTTTCTATGTTTTGCAGACTTTGAAGTAGCCTCTTGTACAACGTAATACCAGAGAGCCAATTAGCTTCGGTCGGTTAAGCTCACCCAACGAATCAGTCAACGAAACTTATTTCGTTTGACTAGTTAGATAACTAACGATAGAGAGAAGTGCGCGCCTTCTCGAAGCTCATTACAACGGAGCCTACACGGGATCAGGTTATTACCTGGGCTCCTCGCTGGAATAGGAAAAGAAAAGAAATAATAGGATGGGGATGAACTCTGTTCGTCGCGAGCTTTCGATTCTTCTCGTTTCTACTTCATGACCCGCTCTCGCGGATACACACCGTACTGGAATGCATTCTATACTTAAACTTTACTAATGAACTTCGCGATTGGCAGGGGTACCATTACCGATACGTACATTGTTTAGATTCTTTGATTTTGGTCCAGATGCGAATGTAACGCCGTATTAAGCCAGGATGATTAATTGATACTTTGTTATTTTTCCTCACGATCACAATTAATAAAGTACTAAACCGATGATTGATTCATTTTCGACAAAGCGAAGTAATATGAATGCCTTATTAGGATACACGATCACAAATCCACACTGACACTGGGCACCGGTTTTACTGTTCATAGCACACTGAATCACGTTAAATTATGATATATTATAATCACTTGATAAATTTGGAAAATCACTTGATTCAATAGGATTGCACGCGGTTCGCGTAAAAAAGCTTAATTACCACGGTATTAGCAAAAGAGCGAGAGCGCCCTTGAGAAGTTGTACAACCGCGCCGGGCACGACTGCCGCCAAACTAAAACCAAAACCGAAGACACGCGTGTACTCCCCACTTAAAGAGTTTCCTCGTGCTGCAGCGCGGGGACACCAATGGGCAAGTATAGATACACACTCATTTAGACTCACACACCCCTCAAATTCACATGTACATTTGTATATACATAGTCTTAGGTCTTTCGTTCTAACACTCATACACTTGAATACACATGTTCCAACAAACGCAACGGGGTGCCTACACTCTCAATCGCCCCGCACAATGACGGACGCACACACGCATGTATCACCGTCCAACTCTTCGTAAAGTAGAACCTCCCACACAAGAAACGATTCCGTTTCAAAAATGTATACAGATAGCATGCAGTCTCGTATTTGAGAATCTATCCTTTTCTTTCTTTCGCACTCTTCTGTTTTGGTCCACCGCAATATTCCATCTCTCTTTTTTTTCTCCCTGTCTCTCTCACTCTCCCGCTTTCACTCTGTCACTGTCTCTCTTTCTTTGCCTCGCTCGTGCTAAACTTCCTTCCTTTTGTTCGAACTATATACCGGGTGTTCAAGAAGTATCGAAGTTTTTTCTCATATTTTTCTCACCGAAAGATTTCACGATGAAACTTTTGAAACTTTTCAACCCAGCATTTTTATACTAACGATGTATTTAAACTTTACGAACTGCCTTACAAAGCTTATGAAAGAAATCTTGTTCTTTCCTCAAAAGGTGAAAGGGACCGAGAAGCCCAGTCTCCCGGATTCAAAGATTTCAAAACGGTCGAACGATGCAACAGATCTTAAAGGTGGACGAGATGAGTTTCAATAATACTATTCATAACATTTTCAAAGCTTAGGTAACAAGAGTAACAACGTGACAAAAGTTGTTTTTAAATATATGACGTAGAAAAGTGCACGTGAAATAATAATTAGTAGTTATTACGGTACCAATAACAATTTTTGCAAAGTTTTTGTATAGACTTCTTTATTTCAAGTTTGCATAATAAAGAATACGGAATATACGAAACGTATTCATAGAAAAATGAAAACATTGATCATATCAATGGAATACAACTTTTGAGATACTGTGTATATGAGATCGGCGAGTCGAAAATTAACAGAGACCCCCGATGCCGTATATTCTCCCCTTAGGTGGGATTTACATCACCGAGAAAGAGCCGAGGGAGAACAACGAAGAATTTCTGGTATATCATTCCCCATATACGATTACGCGACACACGATACAGTTGAGGGGAGTGAAAAACGAATACGCGCCTCCATTCCCTTCTGCTTGCTGGATGGCTGGCTGGAATAAGCATCCCCAAGTATCACGAATGGCCGATGGATGAAAAGCCAAAATTCATGTCCCTTCAAGGTTTTACAGAATTGTAGCATACCAGACTTTTGCGTGGGGTGGTGTATACCTAATAAACAAAAAATAACGGAGGGATATATAGATAGCAGATCTTGGCAATTCCAAAACTGTCGATATTTCTCACCCGGTATATAGTTTCGGAAATCGTTAGAAAAAAGTACAATATCATGATGACATATGTGATGATGACACTATATTTGTAAATTGGCAGTGGAAATGTACATTTACTCTGATCATGTATATAGTGCAATTTATTATTTATAATTGAAGGCTTTCAATCAAATTCAGTCCAATTGATTGTTTGTATAATTAACGAACAATATAATCATCTTGCTGAAAAACAATCCCAAGTATAATCCAAACAATAATCTGGTTATTGAACCAAACATTGAGTGACGTTAAATGATCGTTCATTTCATTAATCATTTAATATGGTTCCATAACTTTGCTCATTTTTTTTAAAAAGGATGAGAATGAAAGGACGAGTAAAAATACAAAAACTTATCAAATAGTCGACAAACTAATTGATCGTTATCGAATATATCGGTAATGCATTCTTTTTTTCAACTGAAATATCAAGTTTGGCTGACGGAAATGGGGCCGAATGAATCAACAGCTTTGAAAGACCGAAGCTTGTTTACATTCGTGAATAGATTCGTGTGGAGAAAATAAGCAAAAGACGAAGACTCATTGAATGTTTCTGTATTAAATGGGAGATATAGGCATGCAGATAGGCTGTTAAGGAGGCAATCGAATGATGATCATTCCAAACTTTTTCATTGTTTTGAAGATAATCAAGCAGCCTCCTCGAATGATGTCGATGGCTCATGGTCCAGAAAGTTTTACTTCCATGCGAGCTCACCTATTTGAATAAATACATATACACATAGATACGAATAATGTATGGATCTCAGAGTGCGAGAGTGTGCTTACCCAACGAGGGTTCGATGCCTACCACGGCCTCGGTAATTGGATCTATTTCGGGAGTGACCCGCGTTTTCGAAGCTCGAACAGGCCGTATATGCTTGTACATACATGTACACGTATATGCTAAAGTGCTGCCCATGTGTATCGCTCTATACATTTAAATCTGAAAAAGGCAAAAAGTTTTTCCGTCGACCAAAATCTAGAAATGAAGATAAATTTATAAACCGAGCGCCGTTTTCAAAGGGATGTAAATACGAAAAGAATGAGCGCAGTGGCTGGGGTTCCCATTCCCAATGGAATGGACGGTTCAGTTTACGCTTTTTGTCCAGCTTATACGAGGTTTCACCCACGCTCGCCATTTATACACCACCAAGTATGTGTGCACGTGTGATGTACTCATAAATTTCGCAATGTATTAGCGTGTGTGTGCTGACAAGGCTGAAAGATAGTATATACTGAAAGTATAAACGTATACAAGTGCAGCACCGCTTATTATGTTAAAATTGCTCATGGTTTATTTATTTTAAGAATAATGTTAGATAATTTATATAAGTTGCTTAAAGATTTTTCATCGAAAAAAATGAGGTTAACGCTTCATCTTATAACCATACCAATATATATCGGCAAATAAATGCAACTAGGGATTTGCTTGTGTTCTTGACTTGACATAGAATAAGGAGAGCGGCCGAAGGGGGGGGGGGGTGTAAGTGAAATTCCTCAAACTCCTGTATACAAAATAAAGAAGAAAAAAGAACGAAAAAATAAATTAAATCGTAAACTCTCCAGAGACTAACAGTTAAGGACGCTCTTTTTCTTTCGTACCATGCGCACGTGCTCAGGAATCTGAAGTTGGATAGACAGCAAAGATGACGGAGAGGAAACGAGTGATTTTACAAAAAACAAAAAAGAAGCGCAACATTTGTGCGAAGCTACAACCTCCTCTGGCACGTTCCACTTGGAGGAGGGTTTGTTTTTTTTTCCAGTTATGGTATTTTTAGTCTCTCATTTCTCGGCGCTCTTTGCACTCGCTGCGTTCACGCGTGTCCTTCAAAAACTTTTTGACATCCATTTTTGTCTCGTTTATACCATTGAACAGTAATTCCTAGATGGATTTTTATATTTTATCGATGGCTCAAACCAAGCCATACAAGGATTCAGTATTTCCGTAGTTGAACGGCAGCTTTGAAAAACTGTTGAGAAATTCGAACAAGATTTTCAACAGAAGATTCTTTGTGCAGTGCTCATCTTGATGTGTTGGAATATTGTTTTTATTACGACTCAATTCGGCGTTGGTTATAATGCTCGAAACATCTTTTTAACTACGATGGAACGTGTGTGGTTTTTCTCGATTCTTTTTAACAACTTATTCTTTCAGCGATGAGATTTGTTTTTTCCGTTTTTTTTTTCGAAAGATCTTTTCACGCAATCGTGACCATACGGCTCAATTTCGAAATGGACCACGTACAGCAAAGTCAATACAATGAGAGGGCATCAGCCCCTCCACGCGTTCCAATGACTTAGCCCGCTTGAGGTTTCCGTTTTCATTCATCTTTTCTTCGTTCGCTCGCTCGCGTGCCACTACGCTGCTTTCTTCGCTTCCACTTATGCTTTAATGTCTCCCGTTGACGTACACTCAACCTCCTATTCGTGTAGCGAACACACTCGCACAAACTTCGAAACAGTCCTAAACTTTCATTCATACTGATTTCTTACGAGGCCTGCGTGTGTATAAACGATTCAATGCATGGAAGCCACTCATCGCTGCAGTAAGATGCGTCACTCTACTACAGTATTTTTTTATATACCTATACATGCTTATACTTCTGAGTGAGTCACAAGAGGAAATAAATCCTTATACCCATACAATCCGCCATCCCCTCTGATATAACGCTTTATCCAATCTGGCAATCTAATGCACTGAGTGTTCAACAAGGGTATCTAACATTTACCCGTGAATATAAGGGATAAGTTATGAAAAGAATATCATCTCAAACGATCTACTTCAACAATTACTACAAATACACCGATATGGTGATTTTCAAAATTCGAATGATTATTCTATATCCAGAGGAATCATACAAACGGTCGAAAATAAGGAAACGCTGAGACTTGAAGTTTCTGTTAGGGCGAGGATAATTGTGAGAGACTTTTTGGTTCAGTCGGTCGAAATATTGGCTGAATGAGAAAAGCAGCTGAGCATCAATTCGGAAGAGACTCGTGCATGTGTATGCAAGAGGGTGACGACCCCGTAATGTCCTTTGGCTTGTATGAACAAAAACCCATTCGTCTATGTTGGCGCACTATAGACTTGACTGTACCGAGGGGTGGAATACGAAAGGACGTAAGTATCGAGGCTCTAAGGTGATTGAAATCGTTTGGATTAGGCCCTTTTGTCGGTTATAAGTGGATATGTATATCGGAGTTCGGTTGGGCTCTTCTTGGTGTCGATAACCGACGTGTGCGCTCGAAAAGGCAGATCAATATCTTGCCTAGCAGGCCGTTGACTGGAAACACAGCAGCCGAGGGAGCTGGGCGGACGGACATCTAAGGGTAAACACACGCAGGGAACCCCCCGCTTTCTCGCTGCCCCGTACCCCCTGTTGTGTGAGTGGTGCCCCAAAAACCACCACCCATGGAATACGCCCTCGTTCGTTCGTCACTACGCGGACCACCCTTCTTGCCTCTAGTCACCCCTACCCCAGGAGCAAGATCAACGGAATAGGATCACCACCAGAGAGTAATAGAGGCAATACCCGAAGTAAACGTATTGGACATTGGGCGCGGGGTAATTGTTACGAATTGGACTGTTATTAATGGGGACAACCCTTAGGTGGTCGACCTTTCGTTTATACGGATCTCCATCAGCGAATTAATTTTTGTGAGCCCTTCCTCATGGCATGTATATATGACTCATATATATATGTACGTGTTATGAAGTATCGAGCCACAACAGAGCTCATAAATTTATTCCATTCATTTGAAACGGCTGTGGCGCTTTTCTTAAATTAATTATTTATTGCTTTGCTATGCGGGTACGAGAGCTACGAATTTCCGGTGGACGTAAATGCATTCACGACATACCCGCTTTGGCAGCTATGAAATTAAACGAGATCGGGAAGTGGAACACCAGGGAAAGCACGCTTATCGTCGTTGCCGGCCTTGTCAACTGGACAAGCTAAAGATTGTTTTAAATTATCGGGGTGTTTTAATGAACGGAATATGAGTGTTCGTGGAAGACCCCAAACACGGCTTTTGTGGCAATTGATGCTTCAAATCGATGAAATAAAAATATGAATGAATATAAAATATGATATGATGAATATAAAATAATTACCAAATCACAGAAATGTATAGTGTTCAATAATTAATAAGAAAACAATCAAATATTTCGATTTAAGTAAAAGCAGAGACAGAGCTAAAGAATATTAACCTGTTTATATTTTTTTTATTTCTCAGCGCCAAAGCAAACAGACCATCTTCCACCGAAGTTGAATGGGAAAGAAGAAGAAGCTTCACTGTACAAAGTGCTTCGTATACGAATTAATGGTAATTTTATCTTTCAGTAGTTCAAATATCCTATGAAAAAAAGTTGAGGCGAATGAACCATCATACAACGGTAGATATAACATATCTACTTGTTATTCAATTCTCGAAATGCTTTAAAGTTTTGCGAAGAGTGCATGTATATAACCACAGGAAAGTCATGAAACGTGAGGCATTCTGAAGAGCGACGAGTAGCTAACCAAGATATATTTAATAATCGTTAAATTGATAATTATTCGCGCATGCCAAGCGGAGAAAAGGAGTCCGAGAGAGTTGAGACAGTGTTGGGACTGGGATTACTGCGATATCTCGGCACTTAGTCCATTAGTCACTCTCATTCAATCATATCTGGTTTAATATGAAAATGGCGTTCTCGTGGAATAATATCGCAACGGGCAACGTTGCCGCGACAAAAAAAAAAAAAGAATAAAAGATTCGCCGTCGTATTTTACAACGGTGTAATGTCTCCGACAAAAATGACAGTCTCGCCTTGCTAAGAAAATGGTGACTAACTCAATAAAGGAAAGAGCGAACGTGTAAAAGTCCACTTAATTTTAATGTCTGAATAACGTCATGGGGTGCTATATAACTACAATAATATCCAAGTACACATTAACCGTAGAAAATCTCAGTTGCCGATATACTCGAGGGTGTGTCGGATCCGGCGAGAGAGAGAGAGAGAGAGAGAGAGAGAGAGAGAGAGAGAGAGAGAAAGAAAGAGAGAGAGAGAGAGAGAGAGAGAGAAAGGGAGAGGGACGCGTTTGC
>JABSMR010064892.1:0-13760 GCA_018902295.1 Dusona sp. PSUC_FEM 10030013 | reverse complement strand
ATATATATGTACGTATAATAGCTATAGATATATACGAAATGAAATATTGCAGAATATCCGATATCGAACGATGGTGAATACCGATAAACGATAACGTAACGAGGTAAAATCATGCTCTCTCACTCTCGGACACACAACTATGGATAAAGTAGGTGGGGGTTCGGCACCCACCGAGGGAATTGGCGTATATGAGAGGGTAACGGTGCTTTTCCCCATAGCCGAGTTGTAACGGAGAGCGAGAGCAAGTTCGTCATGTCCGTATAACGTTTGGCTAATTGCCCGTGCCGCATGGATCGGAGTTATGGCAGCTCGTTCAGTTCGACAACGAGAGGCCACAGAGACTCCCTGGCGCAATATTCTCTCAATTTTCCTCTACCGCTTCCATTCTCGAGCTTCTCTCATAGTCTAGGCCTTTACGAACCGAGAGCCTTTCGATGCCTCGCTATTATTACGTTATGAGTGGCAAAGGGAGTGGAAGGGGAGGTTTTGTACACCTAAAATTATATGGAAGACCAGTAGCGAAACCTTCAACGAGTTTACGGTTCAGGAGAAGGAGAAAAGCAAAGGGGGACTTTTTGCTCGAACTAATATGGCTACCATATAATTATACGTACCCGACGCATCCTCATTGCTATGTGTGCCCATAGAGCTACCGAACCTTCAAAAGATCCTCAAAAGATCAAGAAATAATTCTTCGTGGCCTCAGGCGATACTTTCCGCCGAATATAAGAGAATCCCTGGGTATGAGGGAAGAACTAATAACCTACCTTTAACACCCAAAACCACGCGTAAATTGGCTCTGAAGTGCCTAAAATCCCGGTTATCGCGAAATCTCATCATCAACGCCACCCCCTTCCTTACAGCCTGACCTTTCTTCGCTTTTGGGAAACTTTTCATTGTCTTTTTTTAGGCTCACAATATTCCACCAGTCGACGCCTATACACCTGTTTCGCAGTGTTTTTTCCAGAATGATGGATTTAACCTGATTAGAAGATTCAATAGCTTCGTGATTCCTATCAAAGAGCTCATCGCTTTAGCAACTTTGTTTTATCGTTTTCTCCATGGGTCTTCCAGTCTATCCAGTCTTCGTGGATTTAGTAGTAGAAATGAAAAAAGGAAAGTAGTAGAATTAGAGAATACGAAAAGAAAAGTTCTACGTGGGATCCTTTGGTAAAGGATTTTTTGCGAATGGGTGGTCTGGTAACTGCCGGTAATGCTCGTCCTGAATCCGTACATGAAGCCCCATTGCTTCTGGACTTTTCTCTCTCCCTCTTGTGGACCCGCCTCGTTTTGAGGGTGGCCCGGAGGCTGTGGATAGTGGTGAGGGGTCGGGGTCGAAATGGTTCCCGTGGGGGTGATAGAGGCTACCTAATAGCTCACGGAATTGCCCCTGAAACACCTTTTTAATGAACTATTGCTACGGGAAATGAAAACGAGGGAGAGGGAGAGCGAGAGAGAAAGAAGCGATTGTTTGGAAGGAAAATAGACGTAGAGAATGATGAGGACGACAAGCGAGAACAGGATGGACATATAACGGCGTGTCTGATTCCGCGAGGATATTTCGTTGCTTGGTATAAAAAGAATCTGAAGCTTACTCGTTCAAAAACTTTTTATCGACTTTCCGGATACTGTTTTCTAGATTCTTTTTCTCTCGTTTCGCGGGGGTGTTTTTCTTGGAACAAGTGAAGGAAACCTCGTCGTTCCCTCATATACCTTTGCAGAAGCCATGAGCTGCAACAACTTTTGTCCAACGGGGCTAGAACTTTTCTTATCGTAGTAATTATCGGCAAAACTTTGAAATGATGCTGCAGACGCAATTTTGTTGCTGATTCAGCCTGGTCCCACCATTTGAACACGGTTAAATCGAAAGGAAAGAGGAGCGGGAACAATATTTCTTCTAACTTTCAAAGCGTCCCTCGTCTGTAATAAAATCCTTGAATTTTTGATGATGGACGTGTACGAGCCTGGTGAAACGTGTTATCGAAGCAGAGAAACATTGATCCGGCGCCACCGTACCGCCATCAAGATCCGCTTGTACCCGCCATCAGCAGAAGCCACCAGGGGGCGCGCGCGGACAAGGAATACGACAAACAATATATACGAAGAGCCTCTCTTGTTACTTTCCATTACCACATCCAGCTCGTCGTCCAACCAACTTGTGTTACCACGCAACGAGAGGACAACCTCGTAGAAAATTCGGTTCTCCCTGGATCAAGGAAAAAGGATAACAAGTTTGGAAGGAGTCAAGCTGCGCTCAGCAAGACGCCATGGACGAAAAACATTCCGGGGAATTAGACGCGGCTCACCGGGAGATCAAGACGAAAAAGAGAAAAGGTGGACCAAGAAAGCGCCGCTGAAGAAGCAAAGAGGATCGCTCCGGAACGACCGGGAAAAAGCAGACGATTTGTCAGAATCAGTTGATCTTGAGGGACTGAGGTGAATGTAATTTCTCTAGTTGTTACGCGGTCGATCAACAGAAGAATCCTGCTGTTTTTCACAGAGATAAGCTCCATCGAAAAAGATGATAAAAAAGGAAAACCAAACTCTGACAATATGAAAAATCGTATTGAGCCATGATGACATTATCATCTGAGAAATCACCAGATCAGTTGATTTTCGGTGGAATCAAGTGGAAGAACCACTCCTCTACTAAACTGATTTTACATCTTCTCGAAGTATCGTGTAGATTTCTCAAACACTTCATCAAAAGGCGCCTTAAACTCTGGCAGGCACTTACATTTCACTTAGATTTGTTTTGATTACGGAGGTTTCGGCTCAGCATTGAAGTCTTGACATTTTCATGACACGAACGAAAACTCTTTGTTAGCAATTATTAACTCGATGTCTGGGACAAATTGTAGCCTTCGCTGATGCAACTCGTCATCGTAGTGAGCAGAAGAAGCCAAGAAGAAGAATAGGAGTCAGGCTTCTTTTGCCAACTGACTGCTATTCGTCGTGGCCGTTAAAACTACGATCGTTCGTCGCGATTCACTAGAACAGGATAGAACGAGACTCTTCCCCGTTCTCTTGACTCTATCTTTCTATCTCTGTCTTCCTTTCGTAAACACGAATTGCGAGAGGCGAACGAGCCTGTGATTTAGAATATTCGGTGGCGGATGTCAGCTATTGCTCGCCCACTGCGACGTCATTATGTCATCATCATTCTCCTTCGCACCACGGCCCGGAGAACGAGCAAGTGAGTTCGCCGCGGGTTGACGGGCGCGTGCGCCTGGACATCACTCAACCCGGCCCAACCACTGAGTCCTTCTCTTTCTCTCTGTTGACGACTCACCAAAAGGCTAACAGCATCCACGCTTTGCTAATGCACTCTCTGTTACATTATATACATATATATGTCAATGTGACTGCTCCGGATCATCTCGGGGGCAGGGAGTCTTTACTCACTTATGATTCCTTGCTGGGAACGAGGCTAAACAATATTTTTCATTTAAATTGGATTTCATGTGTCTTGTATATCTATGTATGCTGTATGTAGACATAAAAATATGTGAAATGAGTGTACGAGCTGCGAATAAGAAAAAAAGCCGCAGCGACATCCAAAAGTGATTCGTCGTCGTGGAGTTCCACACGTTGTACCGGTTAAATGAGTAATATTATTCAAGATTACGATCTTTTCATCCCGAACGTCTCGCGTTACTCGAAGAGGAAGAAAAGGAAGAAAATAACCGTGTATATATAGAGGAGAAAGATGAAAGATCTAGGATGATAATAAACGGGAAGACGATGAAGAGGAAGAAGATGAAAAAGTTTTAACCCTCAACGGAGTTTCGTTCTAACGATTCCAATTTCGCGATCCCCAAGCCGTGACTCTTATTCGGTACGAGGATAAGAAAAAGGGGAAAAAAATACACAGGAATACTAGAGACATCCCCCCTGGAGGTCTCCGAGGAAATCATTGAATATGCAACTTAAGCAAATCCCCGGATATTCTGTTTTATTATAAACGGCGTACGAGTCCTTGCAAAAGAACGATATGTATATTTATATACACAATTTTACTCTGTCTTTCCTTCCTTAACATCGAACCACCCCTTCCGAGAGGTAAAGCCAACAAGAGTTTGCAGTTTGCATGCGAATATTTTGGGATTCGGGAATGCGCGCCTCGCATCCCTCAGGGAATCTTCTTCCTTCTTCTTCTTCTTTTCATTCTTTCTCTCTTGATCGCAATTTTTTTATGGATGGTCTCCTCGTGTTACCCCCGAGTATCGGTGCTAGAATATCTTCCTACCCGAGATATATACGTGTATCGAGTGACGTATTGTAATTCGATCCCCCTTTATATCGCTCGGAAAAATCTCTCGATCGGACCGGGCGAAATTGTCCTGGTGAAATTTGAGTTACTCCCCGTTGGAAGAGAAGTCATGGGACAGCGAAAGCGCCATGAATAAACTCAACCGCATTATGTTTTTTTCTTTTGACTTTGTTTTAAGGTCAGGGTTCTTTGGAATCTTTAACAGAGGCAAAAAATGGGTCTTCCGCCAATTTCCTTTGATTCTCATATTTTCCTCGGGTCGAGGCTTCCCTTGGTTGAAACTCTGGCAGGATTAATCACGAAGAGAGCTTCCACCATATTGGAATTTTCGTGTGTATACATAATCCGCGGAGTAGTTCGTGTCACGGAGGAATTCGCTCAAAATTTCTCGGTGAATCGAGGCAGCAAAAGAGAAAGCGAAAAGGGATGAGAAAGACAGAGAGAGAAAGAGAGAGAGAGAGAGAGAGAGGTGAAGATGGAGCCAAGTCTCCTGAGCTTTCTGAGAAACTGGGTCGCAAGGGGTGTGAGGATAGTCTCGGGAAACGAGACCTGCCGTATAATACCGTACGACCTCTGCGTTCTTCACGTTTCTCTATGCACATTCGTATATCCAGGTATCGAAAAAGCGACGAAAAAAGGCGTACAAATCCCACTATTTTCACGCTGAATATCCAAAGTTACGCCTTTTTGTCATGCATCACTCGATACATAGATCTTTCACGCTATGTCGCAGCTAGGCGTCGCAGAAGGAATGTGAACCATGAACCAACCTTCTCTTCCCACCCCCTCTTCTTTCTCCACGATTGCAAAAGCTCCGGAAGCTCGTTCCGGTGCACCAGGCGTAAAGGGGATGAGATGGAGGCACACGAGAGACTCGGAAAACGTTGCAGGAACGTTAGTCTCATCTATTTGCATAGGACATTCCACGTAAAGTGGTGAGATTTCACTCGAAAAACAACCACGAATTTCTGGTTATTTTGAACACTGTATCAAAACATATTTTTTAAGTTAAGAGTAGTTTTTATAATCAAGTGCACACTTTGTACATGGAAAGAATTTTTAATCATTAGAATTGCGATAAAGTTACTTTTTTGGAATATACAGTTGTTTTACCCACCAGCGACGTTATTTCCCACTCGAATAATTTAAGGAAATTATAATTTTTCTAATAGATGCATATTTTTCTAATGATAATTTTTCCAAGAAAACACAAAATGTTATTTAAAAAAAATTCGTTCACCTAAAAATACACCCAACGGAAATAAAAAGAATGAACAACCTTAAAAACTTGAAGACAAATGGAAATTCTGAAAAAATTCTAGTTTTGCATTGAGATGGTTTGAATGAAGGGCAAATTTGAAAACTATTGTTTGAAAAGCCCGTAGATGGGTGAGTTCGAAACGGCACATAAGCTCTGGCATTTTCCTGCTCGCGAGCAAGCGAGCTTGTACGAGGCGTCTCGCGTCTCGTGAATTATAAATGGCGTTTCTCCGAGCTCTCGGCTTGGCTGTCCCCTTTCCACCTTTAGGTAACGTTGGTAGAGTGGATCGTGAGAGAGGCATCGGGGCGAGCGATTCCAGACCGACCGACTGGAAGTTTCGCTTGGCTTTTCCCGCGCGAGAAACCGAACCAAAATCCATACAATATATTTCATGTTAAAAGGGCGCAGCCCCGATTATTTTCAATGGTAAATCCAAAGACCTGCGCCCTTCGTTTCGAAACCTATATTTACATATTTATGTATATAAATATACATACTTACGAATATAAATATAAATATAGGTTTGAAATGTGAGAGGGATGAAGAAGAGGCGAAGGATGTAACGGGCGATGCTGCAATATTACTCGCAACATCCGAGAAACCTTGAATTCGCGCATAACGGAAAAGCCATACTACACCCTGAAACAAGCAGCAGAGCCTTCGTATAATTAGCCAGCATCGTAATTAGCGCAAATTGTTTCTCGCCCTACCAGCACGTTGTGCATTTCAAGAGGGACAGCTAGGTGAAAACGAGCCAAAGCTCTCTTTTTTGGTGAACCAACGAACACAGCCGATAGTAATTCAAAAAAGCTCTTTCATTTCATTAATTAACCAAAATATAAATATTTTGCAGCGTAACATGATTTTTTTCATGCAGTGGTGGACATCACTTGAATTATTTTGAGAGTTAAGAGAGCTTGGATATATTTTCACGCTGTCAGATATTATTTATTGAGCATAACATTGCTTTTTATTGTTGTGAAAAATTATTTTATTCCATTTTAAATTTGTTACGGATGATGCTCGGTTGTCCTTCATGCAATTTTTTTTAAAAACAATTTCTGTCAAATTAGTTATAATTTTTACTAGAAATTTAAGAGGAATAAATTTTGCTGTTGTTCTTCTCAAAGTGCACGATTACTTGAATGATTATTAATTTTATTCTCGTTTTGAGGATGGTATAGAAATAGTTATTATAGTGAAATTTCGCCTTGTCATAATCTCTTTCTTACTCAAGCTCGATCCTTCTTCCGGTACTATATTCAACGTACAAGATAGCCGGCTGGAAAATATACGGTTATCCGCTTAACTTAGACGCTGGCGAGACGGAAGCCATTGCATCCACGTAATATAGTGCCCAATAAAAACTTAGTTACTGCTCTTTCTCGCGCCTTTCCCTGGTCTTTTCCTCCGAGCGTGTACGTTGAAGCAGGACGCGGTTTGGTGATCGAGACGGGGAGTAAAAAAAAATAAAAAGTGAAAAAAAATCCTTATCCTATCGAGGATCCTTGCGAGAAGAATTGGATGAAAGTAGAGGAAGATAAAGAGCGAAAGAGAAAAAAGGGGTTAAAACAACCGATATTTAAACTGGAGAGGCAAACAAACAAAGACGTAAAAACGAAAAGCAGTCATCATCATATCGAGAGCTCAAATGAAAAAAAAACAACAATCAAATTCGAAGAAGAAGAGGAAGAGGTATCCATTTTAAATCGTAGAGCCAAAAACCCCTAAGAATATAGGACTCAAAAGGAAGGGACAAATTAATGAAAGAAATAAAAAGAATTAAAGTGTCCACTGACACTTTTTAACAATTTTTTCCACCTCCTACTCTTGGGATATTGTATCTACAGTAGAGGAAAAAGCTTCTCGAGCTTTTACGTCGTTATCGGATGTGTGGTCAACGGATCTCAACGACCATGCCGTTGTTATACGTGACGTAGACGAGAGCACTGGATGTTAGCCGGTCTCGAGACAATAACGGCTCTACGGGCCATCAAACGAGCTTCCGAATGGGCCACCAAGGACTCAAGGAGGCCGTAACCATCCCTTCTTCCTTTTCACTCCTTCCCACTCCCATCTTCATCCCCCTTCTCAGCTTCCCAACACTATACCCATATCTGTGTATACCGCTTAACGTCTCTTACTACCATCCACCAACAACTCGCAATCCTATACTTGTATTTCGCTCTTTTACTTCCGGTTACACCGTCCAGTCAACATCTTCGACCCAACAAACATCACGTTCTATTTTATACAGACCTCGAAACTACGTACAGAATTCTCAACACACCTTCAACCTATATTCTCAATGTCCCTTTTCAACCCCACCCGACCTTTATGGTCACCCAAACACCCTTCAAATACACCTTACACTTCCTGCATTTGACCTACCGACACTTCGAGGACATTTAACCCTTTTGTCTTGTCGAGAAATGGCTGAAACTCCATTTAACCTTTGGAACAGAGTTTTTGGAATTTAATTACGAACAGTTTAGTCATTGTTCTTAATTCAAATCGTAAAATCTCGTTCAAAAGATCCATACTTTTGACTGATCAAGGATAATAAAAAATATAAATAATAGCATCATTTTTATGCCATGTCCATGGCGTTATTGATCACTGAACAGGTACTTGAATTTTTACACAGGTTTAATTCAAATTTTTTCATTCTCTTTACAACGATACCTTAGACCTCAAAAATTGAAATATGTTAATAGTAATAATGAGAATCGGAACAAAAAATATTATATTGTAAGAATAATTATATGTATAATTATATTGTAAAGTTTTATAATAGTACCAACGAATATTTTTAACGATTTTATATCAATGTTGTGGTTGAAGATTTTTAAATATTGTTTCACAGATTAAAATGATTCGTAGAGAGTAAATTTTTGAATTGATATGTTGCTGAGGGGGATCGAGCCGAAATAATGAAAAAGAGCAGGAGAGACATATGCTCACTTGGTTTTCTCGTTTCACGAGATAAAAGAAGTAGTTCGAGTGTTTGCGTGTGTGTAACCAGAGTGTTTTGCACGAATCTTCGCGAGGGTGAGTGAAAAAGATAAAGAAAAGGAAAGAGCGAGATATAAATATATAAAGAGGGAAAGAAAAAGAGAGAAGGGCATCGAAAGATCTCTCGGAGGGTGGTGGTGCAGATTGTTTGATGGTTGATCGTCGCCGTCCTGGTCTCTTTTGGCCGGGGAAATGAGGAACACGACACAGGACACGAGGATCGCTTCGGGGGTCGTCTGATTGGGTCGCTGCAAAACATCTGGCGGCCTCCCGCAGGGCTCCCCCAAACGGACAATCATCCCACAATCGCGCGAGGTAATACTCCGAAGAGACGTCTTCATTTCGCGTAAGAGAGGACCAAAACGGATGGTGAAGGAAAAATATGAAGGATTTTTGTCACCCCTCGTTTTTGCACGCAAAGAAACATTGAAGAGAAAATAATATGGCGAAATAAACGATCAAGAATAAAATAGAACAAAAATACCATATTTCAAACATCATAATAATGAAATATGTTTCTAAAAAAAACATCTTTTGTTATTTATTACAGAAATTAATAAGACATTGAAAATGAACAAACGAAAATCAATAATAGTGAAATAGGGCATTGAAATAACATGTTCTGGAAATCAAATTTTTGCAAAAATAAATGAATCTTAAATACGCGAATGAGAAAATAAGAAACTGTAAATTTTTGGGCATGCTACTGTGATATATTGTAATAATTTTTTAAAAATTATTTTTACACGATAAAAGTTATCTAAATTTCTGTGTAATTCACTTTTGTGATTATTCCGTAACAGGCAATTTTTCTTCCTTCAATTTCCGGGATTATAGAAAAAAACATGGAAAAATCCTTTTAAATTTTACTTGGGCTTTGAGGCTCTTTAAAATAGTCTCCAACTCGAATAAAAGTCAGAGGTTCATCAAGGAGAAAAATCCTTTGGTTCTTGTGTTGCACGTCGTTATAAAGACACTGAAACTTCGAGTGATGTGGCAAGGGTAAAACGTGGCCATCTACATCCAACAAAACGAGGAAGGGAGAGAGAGAGCGAGAGCGAGAGAGGGAAGGAAAAAAGGATAAAGAAGATGAGAAGGAAGAACGAAAACGATGACAATGGATCCTTTGCGGTGGTGAAGAGAGTAAAAAAAAGGGAGGATAGAAAAGAGGAGCAACGCTCGACTCTTCAGCTCGTATCACAGAGAGAATGAAAGAAAGAGCTCACGCGCGGCAATGATGAAAGCATTGTCCTGGACCACGTTCACCAGATCTCTCTCTCTCTCTCTCTCTCCTTTCTTTCTCTCTGGACCTTTGCTGAACCGATCGTCTTTTTTATTCTTTTTCTTCTCTCTCGTCTCCTTTGGTTTGTCGTTAAGCTTGACGTTTCTCGTGGCCACGAGATCTCTCTTTATCATCGCAACGCCGATTTTCTCGTAGAAAAAAGAATCCAACGAAAAAGAAAATATAACGAACTTCAAATGACTTTTCCACTGTCCTTAACGAGGAAACGTAACGAGCATTTTCTTTCTATTTGCCGTCTGCTCTTCGTGAAATTAGCTCGAGTTTCTTTTTTATTAAAAAGAAAATGGCAAGGAAAAATTAATTTTTCAAATTAGGGTATTGCAAATTTTCGTCTACGGGAATATTTAAAATGACGAAGCCAGTTCGGCTTAAAAAAACACCAAATTAATACAATATAATATTTTATCATTTTCATATTAAATAAATTGAACTGGAAGTATGAATTTGTAACCATTTATTTATCATTCTCGACGATATTTATTTTTTTAAGATTATTTTAACAACTTTAGTATTATCAATTGAAAATGGATAAATACACACTCCCATTTCAGGGAATGGGAGCTAATGACAAACAATTACTTTGGAATCTCGTAATTCATTCTCGAGTGAAACATCCAGATGAAAAAGGAAATACGGAGAGAATGTGTTTGTCCACATTTCCAAAAGAGAACGAGAAAAAAATTCGTGCGAAGAACCCTTTTTCTCTACTACAAAGGGGTTGTTTCGGGAACAAGAGTAAAGTGACCCTTGATTTTTCCTATCCACACATGCGGGGTAATAAACGCTATAATCCTCTGACGCAAAACAAATATAGCGTTTGGTCCCTTTGTTCACGTTTTCCTCTTAGAAAATCGTACATGAGAGGGTCGAAAGAGAGAAAAACCCTTTCTCGAGCGCTCGAAGGGTGAAAGGAAGATATATTTAGTCTGATATATCCCTCACTCTGGAAAGCAATTCCCTGATGATCGATCATGATCGACTCTTTTTCTCATGTTGAGAAAATGAGAGAGAAAAATAAAGAAAAAGAGAGAAAGAAAATTGATTCAGAGGGCGTTTGCGTGTTTCACGCGTCTTGCAACATCACACCCTATGCTTTTTGTTCGCTTTCTCTCTCTCTTTCTCTTTGCTCTTCTCGTGCCAAAAATTCGTGTTAGGGTTACATGAGAATTCCCCTCTTCTCGAGTGCGTAAGACCTCGACGACCTCCCTCTTCAACCCGATTGTTATTCTTCGGGCGAAAACTATTTACAAAGTCGAGGGGGCTAATGGCATCAAGAGATTTAGGCCTCCATATGCGACCCCTTCGTCACTATCACATGTACTAAACTCATTTACAAAAGTATTGTATAACAGCCGTAATTTTCTGAAATGTATACAAATCTAATTTATTAAAGTGAAAAAATAAATTACAAATTAATCAATTCATCGAAATCGATGTCGAATGAAAAGCCGTTGATCAGTATTTAAAAACTCATAAAACACTGTGAATTGCAGTAAAAAATTGGCTTATTCTAATTTCTTAACATTTTCAATATCCACTGTACAAAATATCTGAATATCTGAATGTCGTCTGAATTTTTACTTCATTGAATTTTCTTATAATTTAAATTTTTATGAAACTTTCGAAAAAAATACATCATCAAAATGGATTTTTTTGGAAACAATTTTGAATAAGTTATTAAAAATTGTACAAAAAATATTCATGAATATTAGCGAATTTCATTCTAACGATCATCGAAAGGTATCAAAATGTATTTCACAAAAGAAATCAAATAGTTAAATCACGTCATTAACATTTGTATTATTATTAAATGAAAAAAAAATATATATAAAATCATTAAAATTTTCATAATTGCGTTGTACTCTCGTATTCTCACTAAGTACGAACTGCTGAGCAGTAGAAAATTGCGTAAGAGTAAACTTAACGTAATTTGAAACACAAGAAACAAGGGAGTGGGAAAAAAGGGTTAGAAAATAAAAAAAAAATAAAAGGGGTGCGATAGTGTCAATGCATCAACGACAGCAATATGGTCGTAGGGAGTTGAAGATCGCATTAGGATCAGTAGCGTTTCGAAACAGATGAAAACTGAAGGGGGAGAAAAAATATCAATTCCAATGAACATGCATACGCTTTTTACTGACTCGAGACATTTTTCATTGCATTTAGAGGCAGCACGTTTGGGCGAATGTCTTCCTCTGCTTTTCTCTTTCTTATTTTTATTGCTTCTTTTTATTCTCCAATTCTTCCCCTCGATTTTCGTCTCACTATTTTACGGCGATGTCTGTCTGTCACACATTGTAAGAGTTTTTGCAACTTTTCTGTATCACGAATGCTCTATCTGGCTCTATCACTGGCGTAGGAAGTGGAACAAGTACTCGGAACGAAAAAGAGAAAATAAAAAATATATAAATATAAGCGTATACATATAAATGCATATATCCTGCGTTTTTTTTGTCCATACAGTTCCGCGACGAGGAAATCCTGTTTCGAAGCGAAAAATAAGGAGCAAGAATACAAACGATAAAAAAAAAACAGTCATCGATATCTTAAACTCGAGACTCTCTTCTCTCGTGTTTCTCTCTTTCGCCCACGCTGCTCCGGTGTGCGTGTATCTTATATACGTATCGAATTCTTATTTTTCGTTTTTCTCTTTGGATGTATAATTTTCTTATCGAAATTCCGATCGTCACTATCTCTCAACTCCCAGTTGGGAATCTCGCGATTCAGAAAAAAATAAAAATTTGCACACGTCGGGACGGTATTGAAAAGGAGAGAGAATTACGTATTTGGAAATTTTTATGGAGTGAACGACGATCCTCGTATCGTAACGAGCCAATGCTACGAGCTTTGACGACCACGGAATCCAATATATGTCGATATATATACATATATGGATGTCGATCATTACTTGCTAATTTTGCAAGATTTTTCTTCCCAACTGTACGTTCCAATTATTCGAATGAATGTTTTTTTACTTATTTTTTTTAGTAACAATTGAAAAAAAGAGAAAATTTACATTTTTCTAATTAAAAATTACATTTATTGTTCGAAGAAATACTTTCAAGAAAAAAATCGGAAAATGAATTCTTTCAACTAAAACAAACCCAAACAATTTCTGTAGTGACAAGCTGCTGGAATTTTCTTTCGGAAAATTTCATCATCATGTCGAGACTCTGACCCACACCCTTAGTTAATTTTCCCTTGGCTCTCTCCACAGAAAGGAAAGGAATTCATCTGTCTCTCTCTCTCTCTCTCTCTCTCTCTTTCTCTCTCTCTCTCTCTCTTACCCAATTTCATTCTACTTTGGTTGTCGTAGTTTCTCGTATGTGAGCTCTCTCGTGCTCACAAATGGAAAACGGATTGATTAATCGTAGTAATTACCGATCAGCCCCCGCTAATTAGATATCCGACTCCTACCCCTGAGGCCCCAGAGGGTTTTGTGCACACATTCTCGACAAAGACGGAAAGTTAGAGAGAGCGAGCGAGAGAGAGAGAGAGAGCGAGAGAGAGAGAGAGAGAGAGAGAGAGATGCAGAGAGAAGGAGCGAGCACACTGCGTACGGTGGTCTCGTAACACCACAACGTGAGGCCGTTTTCTGTAGCAATATCACAGAGGGTAAGTTTTGCCAAAGGGGTGCCTTTTCTCATGGCGTGCGAGAATAGTAGGCATTCTCGGTGGAGGTTTGAAGCAGAGAATGGACCAAATGAGATTGTTTGACGGAGCCACCCAATATAAGCTTCAATGTGCCTCGTTCGCTAGTACTATAGAAATTGGCAGTATACGTCTATATTCCTTGATTACAGTACATTTTCATTATATACTTTAATCAATAATTATTATTTTCAATATAATTTTATCGAAATTTTTGTTATCCGATAGTTGTAAAGAAAGTACTATTGATAAATATA
>JABSMR010064781.1:0-13760 GCA_018902295.1 Dusona sp. PSUC_FEM 10030013 | reverse complement strand
ATGCTAAGCCGATTGTGATTTTTTTCATGGGCTGCTTAATTCCACGATTTTTATATAAAAAAGTATATCTGTGTTACTTTCATAAAAAAAAATACGTTTGCAGCGTTAAGAGCTGCAAGCGTTCGAACGTTGCCAATGGTACTTGAACTCCGTACTGGTTGCGGTCAGCACAAACGGCACGACCTTTCACTTGGTTCTCTCGCTCTTCAAGCTCTTGGAGCTCTGAACTCTCTGTGGTAGTCGAGAGATAGACTACAGCACGAGTAGTGCGCACAAGACTAGAGTTCGTGATGTAGGCCAGGCTTCGGTCTTTCAGGTATACTCGTAGGTCGGTATTCAATAAGAAAAAATAGAAAAACTGTGAATTTTTCATACGATTTATACATTAAACTGTCTGAAGAATTTCGCGATGGTTTATATTAATTCACATTTCATGGAAGTTCCTTGACGGCTTTTTTTATTTATTGGGAAAATCATTTCGAATTACCCAGACACAAAATCTGTAATTCTCTTACTATTCTCTCACTTTTTACTTTTGTACTTACCGTAAAAAGTTGTGCATTTCGAATTGTAATTCGAGGAAAAGAATTTTTCTATATCTTCTTAAATAATTGATAGCATTATTTTTTGTTAATTATTGTATAATAATATTGGTATATTTGCATTTACTAAACAACGGCAAAAATATCGTGACGTTAATTTTCGTAATTGGTGTTTTGATCAAATACACGATTATTTTTTATTGAATAACGTTATTGATAGACCAAGAAGTCTCCGATTTGATTTCTAATTAAGAAAAAAAAATTCCTACCCAAATCCGATCAAGTTTTAATTACCCTACACTGCTAACTCATTAAGGTTTGATTTCTAGTTACTGTTCTTAAAGTTTCCCAAAACCCAATTATCTCGGAGTGTGTAGTCCGCGGATTTAAAGTAAAACCGCCATAAATTCACTTCTTAAAGAATCTTTTAAAACTTCGTGCTCTCATTAATTAAGGTATTAGGTGGAGGCCTGGAGAATGCCAATGAGATCAACTGCTTCGAGCTCGTGGTGGTTGCAATCAAAGTTGGATCTTTTACCTTTATCAATACGCGTTGCTATTTTTAAAAATTCAGTCTTTAAATAATTTTCGAAATACAAATAAAAAGAGCGGCAAATTGGCGATGTAACGTGTGCTGTAAAATATGTAAAAATCTTGAATTGATTGATTGTGCAATTTGAAAGATAGCGGAAATAATCGAGTCCTACGTAACGGCACACCATAATTTAATACGTCCTTACAAACTGTATTGAGAAGGTGCAACGACTTTAAAGTTAATTGCTAGAAACCTTTCGGGTTTCTCCCATCTGTTGTAACAGTGGTCGAAAGGCTATAGATTTGAGTGAAATCGATTGTCAATCAATTTTGTAATGGCTGAACGATTCGAACTTGTTTTGAACTGGATTCAAACGGGAAGCGATTGCTTGCTGTTCGATCGGAGGTTGGTTGAGCAATGGCAAAATGTAATAAAGAAAATAATTCTCTTGATAATAATAAAATGGGGAAGAAAAAGACATGAGATTTGCATTGGAAATGACGATGAGTGCGAGCGAATGAAGGTAAACAAAGCATCTTAATAATAATAAGAGAAGAACAAAGACTAGAATTGAATGTGAAGCGAGGGAACAATTGGTAGATCGAAGTAGAGTTTAGATTAGTAAATTTCAAGCTACAAAATAAAAAGCTCAAATGTTTTTAAAGGCCATAAAAAGAAGATAATCGAGGATAGACGAATTAGAGAGAGATGGTGAAGACGAGAGGATGAAAGGAGAAGAAGTAAGAGTAGGAAGAAGAAAGATCGCCCGCGCTCTTGGATGTCAGTGACCGGAGCGTGACCCTCCTTCCCTTCGGATCGTTGCACCGTTGCTCCTCGCTGCTGTAGCTCTTGATACTCTTTTTTTTTCTTCTCTTTCCTGATCTTTCTCTTCTACTCCGTACTTCTCGCCTCTCAACCTCCACTCGCCCTTCCTCACTTTTTCTCTCTTTCTCCTTCTCTTCCTTTAGACTTTCTTTGTGCATCCTCTTTTTTATTCTACAACTCTTTCTTTGCCATCTCGCTCATCCTCGTGGCTTTTAGCCGTTCACCAAAACTATTGAAACACACTGTCGTCTCCCCACCAGCAGACTTAACAGTGAGACTCCAGACAGAGACTATCCTCTTTACCGTCATCGTTGTCGTCGTTCCGTGGTGGCAGACACGTAACACTGCTCTTCTCGATTCCTCTACTTCGCCAAAACTCCCACGCAATATACAATTCATGGAGGTTCGTTGTACGCTTAAAATATAAATAGCGTTATTGCTGTTTACCTTACTTATTTTCTTACGATTTTTCTTCTTCCTGAAAGAAGCTTTGTTCTCCGAGTAAATATTATTTTTCTCCTTTATATTTATTCCAGGTTATATGAAATCTCCTGAACCGTGAGACAATCACGTTTATAATCAAAAAATGCCAGTATTGCGCTAGAGATAATTTCTTCTTTATCATTTGTGGACAGTTTCATAATATTGAGGATCGGACTGAATACAATTCAAGTTTAGTTTTAGTTACTCAATATCTTATTGATCACGGATATCATTTCTTCAAATTTGTCTGAATTATCAAAATACAACTTTAATACAGTTGGGAAATTTTCAGAGAGACCGTTTGGTGTCATAAACGCGGTTCTTTCAACTTTTAGTTTGGCCATCTTCGAATTGACACGATATATGTTTAATCCTTCGTGGATAATCTGATTTTTGCTTGCATATTATTTGCATATGCAAATGCGTAAAAAATGACCCATATAATCCTCGCGGGGTTAAACAGTGATTTCTGTTAAAATGTGCAATGATGTTTAAAAATATTTCATTCTTCATATAAGGTTTTTCGAAAGTATTACAATTTTCACCAATTGAACAAGATTTTTTGAACTTCTGATTAGAGATTTCTTTTGTCTTTTTTTTTTGTTAATTGAATTTTGATGGTCCGTTCAATGATTTAAAATAGTGTAACAATGATTGGTGGTAGAAGGTGGATGGATTTTAGGAACGAATAGTATATAGCTAACGAATCCGTAGTGAATGCATGAACGCGACAGGAATAGAGTTGAACAAGAGGGGTTACGTCAGAGGGGCTCAATTTAAATGTTCGGCATTGGTGAAATTAGTTTTGTAGAAGGGATATGACCTCACGACCTGACTCTCCTACTCTAGCGAGCGTCAGTAGTGTTTCGTGTCTGGTCCCTTTGTCCGTCCACCCGAGGAGCGTCAGTAATCGTGTAGCTACACACGAAGAGTTCCTCCGGTGGCTTTCTCGAACACAAAGAGAGGTCACTACCGAGGTATCGCCACAAGAGTGAACAGAGGACAAGAGACTCTGGAGGAAGCCATCTAGAAGACAATAAAAAGAAAACAACAACAGATGAACCGATAGAGATCACTCCATAGTTACTCTCTGTTGAAAAAAACAACTGAGGAAAAACACAAGACGTATGGAAAAAAATGAGCATCGGAAACATTTCACCGTTACGCGGATAAACATATCGCTGATTTCAAATTATAAATCAATTTATAAAAAAAAAAAATAGACTGCAATAAAATCAGATGAACAATGTTTGAGATTTGGTTAAAAATTAAGATAAAAGCTTCGTCACGAGCTAATAAAGCTATTTACACTCGAAAGGAATGCTGGATAAGTCTTGGTTAATTACAAGAATGTAAACTGTGTTTGAAATTGTTCTCCTCATCTAATCTCTCAATGTTGATCGAGTGAAGTAAGGCGTACAAGAGGCGGGTGAAAAAACGAGACATTCCAGGGACGAGATTGAAATATATGTCAACAAGATCCATTACATGCATAAGTGAACAAGCTAACGAGAAAGCTTCCCTCGTCGTCGTTGTCGTCGTCGTCGTCGTCGTCGTTGGCTTACAAATTTGCGAGCTACCTCGTAATATGTAATTCTGGTCTGCTAAGACAATTTTCTTCGTCTCTTTCCCTCCGGCCTGGTTCTCTCGTCTGTGCAACCCTTGCTCTTCGTCTATGTATATGTTAACGTATTCAGAAGGGTTTAAAGTTTATGTATACTTATCTTATGTCTTGTCACCCATATACATACGTCATAAAACGAGAATCACGGGTATATACAAATATACACTTTTGCATTTTACTGATGCAACTATGGATATTCTTCCACATTCAGCGTACAACCGTAGGCTTGGTTGGTCCACAAAGCTTACCGTGTCTTTTCCTCTCCATGACTGATATATAGAGATTAAAGCTCCTCCTGGCTAATCCACAATTCTATACCGTGGCATACCCTCTGTCTCTTACTGAGTATAACGGATCTCATAGCGTAACCGTACTTAAGTATATACCAAACGACGACCAAGGTTCCCCCCTTCCATTCAACTACACTTATTACGGCAGCTCCAGCTTTACGCACTATGAAGGTTCAAAGAGAAAAGTGCCTTTTAAAAGTTTTTATATAGCAAGCGACAGTAACGAGGTGCGGCCTCCAGTAAACCATGAATGTTTAGTATTATCATTTACCGCGTGTTATTCAAATATATTCACTAACTCATAGTAACACTTAAAAAGTCATTTTTTTGTTCCATCTTTTCGAAGAAAAAGTTATGTCGTTGGTGAAATCGTTAAAGTTAACAATTTTTATTTTCTTTTATTTTTCATTTTATTTTTCATTAATAGGTTATAACGGGAAATAGTTCATTGAAAATCCTGGAAAAGTTATTTTTATATATAAAATGCATACAAAAAATGATGTATTGATTTTCGATAAATTCCGAAAAGAACTGGAGCCAAGATGAAAATTTATAATGTTTTGTAATAAATGTATGGCCATTTTTGTGATGACATCTAAAGGGGACTTTAATCTTTCGACGAACGATGGAAACATTTAAAGTTGACGGAAAGTCCTACCAGTTGGATCTTTTAGGTTGAAAATTCAACGCGAATTTACATCATCCTATAAAATTCATTTCCCTATATATTCATTTCTTGACATATATATGTAGACTGCAATAACCCTGTTGGAATTTACTTTCATTCTAGCAAAGAATTCGTTAAGAGAGGATGTAAGGAGTTGTGTAAGCCGCGCAGAGTAGTAACGTAGCGAAATTGAAATTTGGTAGGCTTGATTTCAAGTCTCTCTACATTCGAGTCAATTTGTTTTGGCATAGAGAATTTTCGGATAAACTGGTAAATGTGTCTCCGTTGCCTGAAATTCGTGGAACGAATACATTTCAGGATTCATGATAAACCTCAATTACCCAAAATGAAAACGAGTTAGTCAATAATA
Organism: Dusona sp. PSUC_FEM 10030013; assembly: GCA_018902295.1. NCBI lineage: Eukaryota > Metazoa > Arthropoda > Insecta > Hymenoptera > Ichneumonidae > Dusona > Dusona sp. PSUC_FEM 10030013. The sequence goes on along the minus strand of JABSMR010064781.1, from coordinate 8,424 downwards.
GAATAATGTACGAAATTAATGCGATATCGCAACAAACTTTCGAGAGGATGAACCACATTCATTAAGCTTGCATTACGAGTCGAGGGATTGATAGAGAACACATTTTACATTTGCTCGGATTTACCCTCGTCGTGTGGCAGTTCTCGTTGTGATAAAATAAACAACGGATACCATAAAATTCAATAGATAACCGAGTATCAGGGATAATCATGCGTATATCTAGTTGAAAAATGTACAGATAGAGGGATATACATCAATATAGATTTTTTATTTCTGCGTGGAAAGAAACGAACGTAGAGGTCTGGACAAGATTTTATGTACTTACCAATATTGTTGGTGACGCGTCCATTTTTTTTGGAACGATCCAAGTGGCACGTGAAGCATGAAGAAGTACCAAACCGTATTTCCAACTCACGAAAACTCACAAGTCGATGCTATATCAGAAAAGCTCCTAACGGTGTATTAAACCTCTAATCGTGTTTTAAATATCAGAATCTAAAAGATTGGCTACAATTTGAATGTGCGTTTGAATAATACCGAACTCTGTGTATCATTATTTTGTGACATGCAGCAAAAAATCATCATAAGATGCCACAATCAGTGTACACTTGAGTGTCGAACACCTGACTCAAGGGCCTTCACAATTCTTACTAAAAATGTGATGATTCTCGACTGAAAATCGTCAGAAAGAACTCACGAGGTTTGTTTTACGAGGACATAAGTGTGCCGCGAGTTGTAGAGGCACAAAAAGAGGGGACGAGAAGAAAGAAATAAAGAAGAAAAAAGACCTAGAAAGAAGTGGTGGCCGGGCCTATGTAAAACCCGTGACTGCCGCTAGGGACAAAGGACCCACGAGTAAACACAAGGCACGTGACTGCTCCCCTTACTTCTTCTTTGGTACCCAAGCGTTACATGAAAGTTACGAGTCACGAGATAGACGAGTTTCACGCTATTTGCTCCGTTGTAACAGACTCTCTTCTACGCATACGCATAAAGTCGTTGGAATCATAAGGTAAATCTATTTTTGGTTTGAAAACTGGGCGTTGAATAAACCAGCGCTTATGAAAAATACTTGATAGAATTAAATCGCCTCAACAATAAATATGGAACGTACAGATATAACTAACGCTCAAATCTTCTCCTCTTCTTCATTTTCCATCTTTCTTTTATTTTGTTCGTCCTTTCCCTTTCTCTACTCACTATTCTCGTTCCCCTCTTTTCTTTCTTCTTCCTCCTTTTTCTTCTCCGAGTCATGGCCTCTGCCGAGCAAGGCTAAGGAGGCTTCTTTGTTGTTCGGATCAAAGTAGGCCAAACCCACTTCCGCTTACTAACTACGACGACCCTACGTCAGTTCGTGTTTGGCTTCTAATACCGATGTTACTAAAATCCTACCAACTCTTGGCTGACACCCAACCAGGAGATTCTTTTCTCCGTGTAAACACCAGTAATTTCAATTTTAACGCTTTTTACACCGTTTCTCAATTGCTGTTAAGAGGATTTAAAAACCCATACGAATACATGAAAAACAGGAGACTATTCACGAAAACAGCTTTCTCGGAAATGATTTATCTGTTGAGGAAAATTTACAACTCATGCTGCTCATTAATTAATACGTTCCCTGACATCTATTCATAACATATATCACTTCCGTTTTGTTAGATTTTATAAATGTGATTAATTGTGACCCTGACAGCGCTGCTCAAACTGGAAAATGCGCTGTTTTAGAATACGAATTTAATCCTAATTAGATTCGCAAAGAAGAAAAACAGGTCGGTAGAAAGTTAACACAGAAATAATTATTGAGCATATCTTATTACGAAGTTGTTTTTTTGTGCTTATTTGATTTTTACAACATTTGTTTGTATTCTATGAAATGGTATTGTAAAGAAAAACCATGTTTCGTTGGAAAGTGTACAGTTTGTGATATGTGTTTTTTAAATGCATATGTAGACAGGATTTCCGGATGTTGTGGAACGATTTTTCAGAATAAAAGAAATAAAGATTACGAAAGAAAGTTAGAAGGCAAACCACGGTCCCCATTTTGCATTACGGGAGTGAAATGGAGGATGGCTCGAGAAGGCCACTTCCGGATCAACGAGGGAGGATCGTGACTTGAAACAACTCGAGTGCTAGTCCTCGTCTCAACGAGTGATACAGGACAAGGATCATTGGGGAAAAAGAAAGAGAACGTCTGCAACATTTACGAACAATATTTTCTCGTGTATACGTATATCCAGACTGTTGGGACACACAAACGTACGTGGACGTTGAACACACATATGATTCTCAAACTTCTGTAGAAGGATAACTCTTTTCCGATAACGAGTGGCAAAACTTGCGTATCGAAATGCGATCGTCCAATAACGAATTTCCTCAAGCGTCACCAAAATGTTCAATGAAAACACGACGGAATGAATCCGCGAGAGCGCTTGAGGAAGAAACGACACTCGTCATTTTTTTCCTTTTACGATCGAGCAGCAGTCCATTTTCCAATAATACTTGAATTGGTTCAACGAAGTTCCGCTTCCACAAGCACGTTAGTAACGAATAAAAAAGAGAAAAAAAAGTAATTGCCTTATTCCAAGGAAAAATACGGAGGCAGGAAGATGAGTCGGTATAAAGAGGTGTTTTGGTGTAACGAATTCATCATACCTCAATGTATGATTTCACCCGTATGCTCTATTGTGTTGTACGGATCAATGAAACGAAATTGCTCATGGAAATTGAACCCACAATACATAAAATCTTCGCTATCTTCAATTCAGTCGGGCGCTCACGAACGTTCATTCCCGCAGAGCACATTACGTGCCCCCAGAGGAGACAGGGTTGCATAGAGGATTGACTAATCAACCGGATCGTCGAATCCGTTTGGAATGATACACGCCATCGAGTTATCCGAGTCCGGAGGGATAATATACACAGAGAACGATCCAGACTCGATCGGTATTAATTAATTCGAGCGGACCGAAGGCCAAAATCCGGTGGTATGATGCTCGTTATCGTGCTTATTCATGGAGGCCTGACTGTTGTTATGAAACATTCTGGGCAAAATGCCAAAAAAGCACAAAGTAAAATATGCTCATTTGGGATTGTTTGAACTTGAGTTACGATTAATACGTTACTAAATAATGGGCTTCTTTCTCTAACTTTGAAATCCGGTGGTGATTATCTCAGACGTCTCATATCTTGGTTAGAAATCTTCGAATGTCATTGGATCATGGACGAACGAAGTACCGAGCAATATGATGGAGCAATGTCAAAGCCACGAACCATGAAAACAAGAGTGAAAGGCGTGTCATTTGGAAAAACCTTCCACGACGTTTCGACAGTAGTCATCATCTTCCTACGCGTTTAGATTTGTGAGTGATCGGTCTAAGCTCCCTACTTTCGTAAGATTCTTGGTTCTTTGTGGTTTACGAATCTTCCTTACTTTAGAATTTCATGATGGAACGACACGTGTTTACCAGAAGGTACGTCTAGATGAACGATATGGGAAAAAGCAAGTCGTATACGTTTTTATCTTTTATTTTGACTTGAAAATCTTAACATATAAGAAAAAAGTGTAGGACTTTGTACAATGAAGGAGTGAGAGGATGTCTTCTATAGTTTTATCGCCCTGGTTAGAAGTAGGCGAGGTCTCAACGGACTACTCGAATGTTTTGCGCTAACGGACCCCCGAAGTGTTCGCTCCATTGCTGTCAACGTAGTCTTCCAGATAGCAAGAATACTCCGAAATGTGAGGAGAAAAGCTTGCGAAAGAGGACGAAACGGAAGGTAAGAAAGTACGGTAACGTTACGACTGAGATTTTCGCGTGAAGAACAAACGTCCTAATCGAGCCCTGGGGACTCGTTTTGTGGCTGGAATAGACGAACACTGAGTTTCCCCTGTATCAACAATGTCGAAACGATGAAAGGATGAAGTGCAAGAGGCAAAGATAGAAAGACAACGCATAAGATTCCCAGCGTATTATTCCTGCCATACTACCTATTTACGTACACTCGAGGTAATAAAACAAAGCGGCTATAACAATTTAAATGATAATCAGAGTGAGTGTAAAGGTTGGGAATGAACGATATATTAACGTGTACCTTCCTATACCGCTGCTTACAATCGATAAAGTCTTTAAATTGTGAAATTTAATTAAAAAAAAAGACTTTTGAAAGCTACCGCAGAAGTGATTGTTTATTTTTGTGCAAGCTGGAGTGCACTTTCCGGATGGGATTGTCCAGTTGGCTGTCGCGAGGGTAAGGCAAAACCACTGCGTCATGGGATTTGATAGCCTTGACGAGAAGGCTAACGATCGCTGGTTCTTCGTGGCGTCACGTGACCTCGACGACTTCCGGTTCTCGGGTTCTTCCCGGAAATACATTAGAACCGGATGTTGCATCAACTTTTAGGCATTCACAGCGCGTGTGTACTTGTCGATACTTCAATACGATTAACACGCCTTCGACAATAGAGGTTCGACGACTGTGTTACACGTTTGGCCAAAGATTAAGGACCTTAAAAGATGGTCAGGGCGAAAGCCAAAAGCTTTGGAGTCCTCAAAGACTAGTGCATACAGAGAGAAAAATGCTAATGCTAACGAGGAAGAAAATATAGATAAAGGTAAGAGGAGAGGGGGTAGAGACCAAGACGAAAAGAGAGGTCGTCCGATGCGATTTCCTTCTCGAGAGCTTCCATTTCGAGGGTGGGCATGGCTTTGTCCTCTTTACCAGCAACCAGCCCATTTTTTATATCTTCCTTTGGTATAAGCCGAGTAGTCTTGACTGTAGGAATCTAGAAAGCTACCCGTTCGCACTTTGCCTTCGTCCCCTTTTCCATCTCTTCTGTGGAAAGCGGCCCCTCGAGCCAGTCACAACCCCCCTAACCCATTCGCCAGTCCCTTTTCTTGTCTTCCCTCGTTCACTCTTCTTCCATCCTCCTATCGTAACCTACTACTTCACAAAGATGGCTCCTCCGGTCTCGAGGCTCATGCGACCGTAGAACTTATTGTTCGAGCGGCGATTATCTCACCCTACGAGGTTCCTACAGACCGTCATACCGACGCAAAAATCCGTTGCTCAAGGGGGTGGTTGGTCCTCTCGCGCCTGGAGGAATCCCGAGTTGAACTGTCTCGCTTGCTTTCCACTCGTTCAAGAGGTGGAACCGACGAAAAGTCTTTCCGCTCCATGTTCTTGCCACCACTATTTCCCTTCCCTACTTTTATATCATCGGAGCCCACACAAACACGGGCTTTGTATGTACGAAAGATTCACCGTCGAAGAAGCGTGAAAAACCTTATTTCATTCCACAACCATCTCTTCGATTCCATCGTCCAACCGAGAGACTTTTGCTTCGATAAGGAGTAGAAGAGGATCGTATTCTGCATTCAGCGATTTCTGTGATGGCTGCCGCCGACCCAACCCCCTGGGAACCACCGGGATTTATATCGGACGACTAAACTTTAGACGGTGCATGAGTTGTAGGGATGCTGGATCGGGTTATACATCGATGTGCTAGTTTGCTTCTATCGCACGAAAAATCGATCTTAGAGTTTTGCATAGAGATGTCGAATGAACTAAAATCCGATCGGTTTTATATTCCCGTGCACTTTGGAATATCGTCGATGAATTTTTCACAACTATTGACGCACGAGTACTTCCCTTTGTTAGAGAAATATTGATTTCTAAAATAGCCTCGTGCTGTGTGGTTTCTCAAACAACCATTTCTCCATAGTATTATTTATGATGTTCCAATCTCTGCCTCTTTCCAGATTTTTACGACCGAAAGTGCGGTAACCGGTGCCAATGTGGTGAAACTTTTTATATAGAATAGCTCTGATGGTGCAGAAAATTAAATGTTCCAAATAAAAAACACTTTCAACACGCCAAACATACGGCTAATCATCTACCCTTTTGATTAAATCAACACAAACAACTCGGCTCAATGCGAGTGCATGACTATCAGAAGTGCATATTTACCGCATGTTTATCGCGTTCAATTTTCCTTTCCGAATAGCAAGCTTTGTTTTTGCCATTTGTTTGTTTGATTTTCGATGAGAATTTATTTAGAACGCTCCGCAACGTTAACAAATGCTATTCAGAGCAAATGTTTGCGAGTATACGTGCATTTATATGGGTTTTCCTTGTTCGTGTTCCAATTACCGTACATTTTCAGATATTTAGATCATTTGTTTTCCTCAGAAAGAACAACACGGGGAATTGTATTACAATTTGAAAAAGTTCATACGCGCAGTGTAACATGCCACAATATTGACCTAGCTGGGTAATTGCATTGGTTTTATTAACCAACCAAAAGTAATATTGAACTAGCTATGCCTGAATTTGGTGAGTATTTTTTGGCAAATGTTGTGTAAAAAAGAATTCAACGACTTTACAATCACACCCTTTTGAATAATAATTGCCGGACTTTTGCGTGAAGCCTATGAGCTGTCTCGTTACAGCTTGTCAGGATTGAATCTCCTTTGTTAGGTACGTACGAAATTTTTTCGGCCCCCTTTTCACGTTGAAATAGATATTTGACTCAATTCTCGTCATCAATTCGTCGTCAATTCGGGAGGGGTGCCCGAGAAAATGTAGTTTTGAAGTCGCCTGAGGGGGATTGCAATCCGACTATAACTTGGCTACTCCGGTTCGTACTTGTGTCAAGGTTTCCTTGTAGATCCAGGGGTTCTGGAACGGTGCTGTCGGGGGGTCTTTCTGTATGAGTTGGCTTCGCGTGTTACTGCAGTTCAAGTGGAACATTTCGACATCTATTTGATAATGGCCATCTGTCAAGTGGACGATGAAGCACGTTTAGGTGGAACTTACCAAAGGAATGTTAAAAGATATGGTGGAAACGTTCGACTCGCCAAAACTAACAAATCGCTGTAAGGTTTCACGTGAAGTAGAATGAAAAAGTAAGCTAGGCGTGTCAATCATGTAAAGTTCGTAATATACATGGGCTGGAAAGCTTTTATTGCGGCAGGCGCTAGACACGGAGCGTTATATTTCTCATGGTCATTGGATCCCTTAAATATTTGTTCTTGCCGCCATCGCTTTGCCCCCTGCCTTTTTTTATACATCATACATACGTACATCTAACACATGACTGGAATATATGAATATATATATATATTTATGTATCCGCCAAAAAATATGAAACACGAGATACCGTAGCGATGACAGGCAAACAAGTGGTATCCCGTAAGTCTTTCACGAAGGCGTCGAAGCGACCGGAAATGGGTTAGGGCGAGCTGCGTCAAGAAGCGTGGAAGACGGATGCTTTCTCCCCCTACCCCATTTATAAAGCACAGTACAGTCCGAAGCAACGCCTGTCAGAGTGTCATAACAGCCATAATGCGTCGTGTGTGTTTGCGATACTTTACCAGGGTCAGAATGACCAAGGCGGTAGCGGCGAGTAGAGTGCACGTTCATCATCGATATGACTCGGTATTTGAGCCCAACGAACTGAACCGTAACCGCTATAATCGGCTAGAATAAAATCTCCCTTGGCGCAGCGTGCGTGCTCGTAGGGAACGTGAAAGAGATAAGCAAGGGAAAAGCACAGAAGGTACAAACGTGTACTAGCTGGAGTTTATCAAGTTTCAAACTTAACTGGGTTATGCCACTATGTTCGTGGGAGACAGAAAAAGCGCAATAAAAGAGGAGCTCTAGTTTTAACTTTTTTTTTCATATTTCTTTCTCTTCTTTTCCTGCACTGACGGAAAGGCGAGAACAGGGAGCGCGAGCGAGGAAATGTTTGTGGGAGAGTACTCTTTTCACTGAAGTATTTACCGGGGATGAAACGCGTGGTGAAAAAGAACGCAACCATCGAGGAATCTCCAGTGCACACATTTTTCTACACCACATTGTTGCAGAGTAGCAGAAAAAAGGGCCCAGCGGGATTGTGCAACAGGAACTTTGGCACTTTGATGTTTCCCTAGTTCCAGTTCATATCAAGGCTTTTTTTTTCGTTCGACCAGCAATGTCGATCTTCTGTTTTGTTGTTGTCGATTTTGTCTCCATCTGTTCTCCAGCTTCCGGGTACACTTTGACTTTTTACCATCTACCAAACATTACTTTGCCTCTCAATGTACGAAAATCGTTGTCCTCGTTTCTTCAGCATTATTTGTTGTACTGTCGATTTGAAACTTTGCCAATGTTTTGTCGAGCTACATTATTTTTTTTACTTGAATATCTCAGTTTTTTTTGTTCATCTCTTTACATGTATTGACATGTTTTCGTTCGGTGCATTTTTTACGGCAACGGGCAATGATTTTTCTAACTGAAGTTTCATCGATTTTCTTTATTTTTCTTCTCAGATGTCTCGACAGATGAGTTTTATGAAACAACGTGCACAGTAATCTCCCTCGTATGTACTCGTGTAAAAATGGAAAGGATATGTTACGTATATATATATATATAAATAGACGTGTGTGG
>JABSMR010064670.1:0-13763 GCA_018902295.1 Dusona sp. PSUC_FEM 10030013 | reverse complement strand
TGTAACGTTCCTCCTCTTCTTTTTTCCGTTCTAGCTTTTCTGCTTCCTCTTTCTTGAGACGTTCTGCTTCTTCTTTTTTCCGTTCTAGCTTTTCTGCTTCCTCTTTCTTGAGACGTTCTGCTTCTTCTTTTTCCATGCGTTTCAATTCTTCTTGCTTCAATCTTTCCGCCTCTTGTTTTTCCCGTTCTAATTTTTCGGCTTCCTCTTTCTTGAGTTCTTCCTCTTGATCTTTTTTCGCACGTTCCAATTCTTTTTGCTTCAATTTTTCTGCCTCTTGTGTTTCCCGTTCCAATTTTGCTGCTTCTTCTTTCTTAAGTCCTTCCTCCTCTTCTTTCTTCGCACGTTCCAATTCTCCTTGCTTCAGTCTTTCTGCTTCTTGCGTTTCTCGTTCCAATTTTGCTACTGCTTCTTTCTTGAGTCGTTCCTCCTCTTCTTTCTTTGCACGTTCCAATTCTTCTTGTTCCATCCGCTCAGCCTCTTGTTTTTCTTTCTCCAATCGTTCTTCCTCTTCTTTTCTTGCACGTTCCAGTTCTGCTTGCTTCAATTTCTCAGCCTCCTCTTTTTCTCGTTCCAATTTTTCATTCTCCAATCGCTCTGCTTCTACTTTCTGTATCCGTTCCTCTTCTTTTTTCGCGCGTTCTAATTCTTCTTGTTTTAATCTTTCAGCCTCTTGTTTCTTACGCTCTAATTCTTCCTTTTTTAAACGTTCGGCTTCTTCTTTTTTAAGCCTTTCCGCCTCTTTTTGTTGGCGTTCCAATTCATCTCTCTTCAATGTCTCCTCTTCTTCCTTCTCAATACGTTCAGCTTCTTCTTTCTCCAATCTCTCCTGCTCTTCTTTCTGAATTCGTTCGGTTTCTTCTTTCTTTAGTCTCTCCTCTTTCTCCTTCTGAATTCGTTCAGCTTCGACTCTCTCCATTCGCTCCTTCTCTTCTTTTTGAATACGTTCGGCTTCTTCTTTCTTCAATCTCTCTTCTTCTTCACGCTGGATTCGTTGAGCTTTTTCTTTCTCCATTCTCTGTTTCTCTTCTCTGTGAATTCGATCGGTTTCTTCTTTCTTCAGCCGCTCTGCTTCTTCTCGCTCGGCCTCTTCTCTTTGGAGTCGTTCTCGTTCTTCTTTTTCGTGACGCTCACGCCCTTCCCTCTCAAGTTGTGCAGCAGCTTCTTCTTCCTTTCGAAGTTTCTCCTCTTCTTCTCTTTTAATACGCTCAGCTTCCACCTTTTCGTTTGCTTGACGTTCGAGCTCATCGTTTGACAGCCGTTCTTGTTCCACTTGTTCCAGTTTATCAGCTTCCTCTTTTCGTAGCTTTTCTTCCTCTTCTTTTTTCAAACATTCTGCTTCGGCTTCCGCTTTTTCATGAATTTCAAATTCTTCTTTCATCCGTTCGTCAGTTTCCTCTTTACGCAACTTTTCTTCCTCGTCTTTTTTCAATTTTTTCTCCTCTTCTCTTATTTGCTCTTGACATTCAATTTCTTCCTTTTCAATTCTCTCAGCTTCCATCTTTTGTTGCTTTTCTTCTTCTTTTTTGAGACGATCAGATTCTTCGCGCTTCGATTTATTTTCCTCGAGTTTCAGCATTTCTTCCGTCAGCGAAAGTTCAGCCTCTTCTTTTCGTGCCACTTCCAACGTCCCTTCATTGTCTTCTTTGTTCATTTGTTCTTTCAACTTCTCCTCGCTGTCCTTAATTCTGATTTGTTCAGCATTATTATCGACAGTTTCTTTCGTTTCCTGAAACGAGTCCGATGAAATACTAGCAGTTGCTGCGAATTCCTGGACTTTGGCTTCAGAGACTGATAATGCGAGCTGTTCCTCCTCCACCAGACTCTTGGCCCATCCTTCGACTGGTTTCTTAACGACAATTTCCTCAAAGACTTCGTCAACAATGTTGTCTTTTCCTTCACGTGGGATTTTTATTTTTATCACTTTTTCGACGGACGTTTCAACGATTTCCACGATATTTTGGTCTTCCATAGCGATGACATCTTCAACCGGTTTAACGACGATTTTTTCCTCAATTTGAGGTTCATCATTCTGCGTCCCTCTTTTTTTAATCTTGAAAATTTTTTGTGTGGGCGTTTCAATTATTTCAACGATCGTAGATTCTCCAGCTACCACCACATCTTCTTCGCTTAATTTCGCAACTTCGGCTGCTTCGATTTTGGCTACTTGAGCTTTGTACCGTAATTCTTCGATGGCAATACTCGTTTTTTGCAGTTGTGATTTTTCCTGGGTTATTTCTCCAAGGCTTTCTTCAATCATTTCCGCCATTTTTGACGTACTAATTTGTGCTGCTTGCAGCGTCTCGGGAGCAGTGGTACGCGCTTTCTCAAGATTTTCAGTTTCGCCCGGTTCGGCTGTTTGTTCCTCTGATTTTCTTACAACAAGTTCTTGGGTGCTTTCTTCAAAAATATCAGCTAATTGTGATGTTTCATTGAGCCTCGTTTCATTTGCTTCCGTTATCCCAGCTCTAGTCAAACTTTCATTTTCTCGAAGTTCAGCGCGATGTTCCTCTAATTTTTCTTCGCGTAGATGTTCTGCAGTCGTCTCCGGTTTCAATTCTAATAATTCGGCTTCTCTTGCTTTAATTTTCATATCCGGCGCATCTGTGACTGCAGCTATAGCCAAACTTTCTCCTTCGCGAATTTGAGCCTTTTCTTCCTCTACTTTTCCAAAAGAAATTTCTCCCAAAGACTCCTCGACACTTTCCGTTCCCAGTTGCAATGTTTTTGCATCTCCTTGAATTGCAATTGCGGTGATCTTCGTCTCAGGACTTTCTGCAATCCCAGCCTGTGCCAATTTTTCGCTTTGACTAACTTCAGCTCTCGGCTGATCCAGTTTTTCCGACGAAATTTCCTCGATACTCTCTTCCGAAATTTCGAATTGCGACGATGTTGCATCCATTGTTTTGATTTTCATTTCTGGAGCATCGGTCAGGCCTGCTTTAACCAAACTTTCGTTCTCCGTAAGCAGAGCTTTTTCCTTTGCAGATCTTTCGGTTATCATCTCACTAACATCTTCTTCAAGAACATTTTCTTCAGAGACTGCGGAAGCCTCGAGCTTCAAACTCTTCTCGCTTTTACCTTCAGCTGTCGCAAGATTTTCTCCAGGAAGTAACGTTGCTTTTTCCAAAGGCGAATTGTCCTTTCGAACTTGTTCCAAAGTTTCCTCATGAATGTTATCTTCAGCGGTCTCCGCTTCTTTAGTGAGTTTTAATTTAGATTCTGATATTTCTGCGATTTCTGCAGCTGTGACCAAAATTTCTGTGACAGCTTGTCGAGCAGTTTCTCCGATTCCAGTTTCCGCAATAATTTCTTTTTTGGAAAGGATCTCCCCAGCGAGGGGCGCTGCTTGTTCCTTTTGGTCTCCAATTTCTGTGGCACTTTCAATATCAGCTCTTTGAGGCATGATTTCTTCAGAAACGTCAGGTGAGATGGACTGATAGTCTTCTGGTGATGATGACGCGCGCCTCGGTGCTGCTGATAAATCGACGATAGCTTCTATGAGTTCCTCGAGAGGCTTGGCAGTAGTTTCCTCAATGTCCATCGAATCTTCTTTCCCTTTGATACCTTTTTTCACCGAGGTGATCGTTTCCGGCTGTGATATCGTTGCTCTATCTTGGACCGAAGTTTCGATGATTTGGCTAGCTTTTTCAAGTTCACTTAATTTCTCCTCCCGTTCAAAAACCGTTTCCAATTCTTCAGCAGCCAAAATCTCCTCACTCTTAAAATCCACAAATGTTTCTGCTTGGCTTACGGAAGCTTTGAGGACGTCTTCAACCGTTGCTTTTTCTTCCAACGTTTTTGCCCGCAAATCAAGACTTTCCTCGCTCATTTCACCCTCACTTACATTATATGTTGCTAAATGTTCTTTTTTCATTTCCTCGTGTGCGGAACGATCATCTTCAGCTTTCCCGCTGGAATCCGCAAATGCTAGACTCTTAAGGGCTTCCTCAATTAAATTTCTGACATCCTCCAAGGGTGCGATAACAGCATTTATGGTTTCTACGAGTGAAGCATCTTCCTGCTGTGCCTGTAGCGTCCGCTCGGCTTTTTGCACGATCAGTTTTTCCCGCAAGGAGTCCAATAGCTGGCACAGCTCGGTGGAGGAGTCAGCAATCGAGCGTAGAAGATCACGCACGACAATCCTCGGTTGTTCATCATTCCAGACACGAACAGCTGCACTGAGGGCTGAATGAAGTTGATTCACGGGTGATAGAAACCCTTCGATTATAGTCTCGACGTCGTTCTCGAGAGATTGACCAACCGGACGATTAAATTGTGATTCGGCGATCTCGATTTGTTTGTGAAGAGAATCTAGAGGTCGGCAAAGTAAACCGTGCGCCAATTCATCGATCGAACGGTCGAGAGACAATACTGCATTTCCAAGTCGATCCAATGGCCCAAGAAGCGTTAAAGTCCATAAGTCCAATTGATCGGCACGTGATGCATCCGATGTCGATGTTTTTCCACTCTGCGCCGTTTCCAACTGCGTTATTGTCTCCGAAAATGGTCGATTATCGACCGTGATCACTTCAACAGTTTCGGGTTGTAAATTTGGTGATCCTTCAAGATTTGTTATTTCTTTGTTTTCAGCTGCAATTGAAGTTTTCATTTCGACACTGTCCATTTCTGTTGAATGTACTCCTATCGCTGAATTTTCTTGTCCTGCTACAATTTTCACTATTTGATCCTCTTCCGTTGTTAATTTCTCAGATTTGGCAGGCTGTTTTTCGGATTCCGTCGGTCGGATAGTTTTATCCATTTCCACAACAATCTGACTCATTCCCGCTGTTTCTTCCGGCGATTCCACCAATTTTACTGTCCCGACTTTGTGCTCTAAAGATACAGTGTTCGCAGAAATATTTCCAAGTTGTTCAATTTCGCCTTCCACCTCTACGGGTTCAGTCAAAGATTTCTGCAAAGTTTTCGCACTAGAAGTTTCTCCACAGATTTCAGGAATATCTTCAGCTATGAGAGTTTTCGGTTCCTCAGGGGTCATCGACCTGACGACTCTTTGCAATGCTTTCTCATAGTTAATTCTCTTGATAGTCAATGGAATTTGATTTTCCAATTCTTCGATGGCTTCCATTACGGGACGAAGAACTCTGGCAGCTTCATGAATTAAAGATGCATCGAGAATCGTTCCCAAAAGATGCCTCGTCGGTTGAACAAGTCCCTCAACGATCTCGAGGGTTTCTGGCTCGTGGCATTCTCCGAGAACTGCGCAAACTCGGGCGAGCGGTTCTTGAAGTTCGGTGAGAGATTCTATGAGAGCTGCGTCGCTGGGCGGTTCCGAGTACGAGGTCTGAATTGCAATTTTCAACAATTCCCTCTTAAGATCGTCAATCACGGGTACAATAGTGGATTTACCGGGATATTCCTCTTCTATTTCGGTGCTTTCTTCGGCGGTTGAGGTTAACCAATCCTCGATGGGATCAAGCCACATGGAAATAATGCCTGGAACTTCTCCAGGCTTGGATGAAGAACTAATCGAGGCTCGGCCATCATCGTCAGAACTTTCGGATTTTGCTGCGAGTGCTTTTTTCAAGGCTTCCATAGCAATCAGGGTGACGTCCTTCTCGACATCTTCTATGAGTTCCAAAACAACTGGAGCCGGTCCACCTCCAATTTCTTTCGTTGCATTTTGAACCACTTCCTTCAAATTACGAATCGGAGCAGCTACGTCGTTTAAAACGTGGCGATCTTCCGGGTCGTGTTGCTCGGTCAAAAGAACTTTTTGAAGATTCAACAATGGTTCCTCGAGTTTCGACAATTCGTCAAAAAAAATGTCGTAATTGTATTGATCGTCGTTCACCTTTAAGACTACAGGACTTCCTACAGCTACAGCTAGATTACCAACGCTCTGACGAAGTTCCTCGATACTTGAGATTAGATGCGACCGTCCTGTACGCTCAGCCATTTCGCGGGCAGTTGCGAGATTGTCGCTTTCGATTGGCGCAAGTGTTATACGTTCAAGAACAGTAGAAAGTGCAAAATGGACACCTGTAAGAGCTATGGCTGCTTTCTCAACCTCTTCCGGTGGTCTCGTCGGAATGCTCTTGACCTCCGCTGTCTCCGAGGCCATCGAAGGTTCGGGGACAGTTTCCGGAGTGTCAACTTTCGAAACTTCTGCCTCGATGTCTTCCAGCATCCGTAAAACGGATTTCATCTGAACCTGCGAAGCTTCTGATGTCTGAGCCGAATTGATCGCCGCGGCTACGATGACCTTGAGTTCAGCCAACGGTGTGGTAGCTTCTCGAATAAGTTTGACCTCTCCGGGTGAGACTGCCGAAGTCATGGCGAGCTGAAGATCCAGTAGAGGCTCTCGAAGATCCACGAGAGCATCGACAGTGCTAGCTGATTTAAGTGTCGTCGCTGTGTGAGCTGCTGTCGCGACGGATTCCCGAAGTTCCGACAAACAAGCCGCTAATTCACTGCTGCCCGGAAGAGAAGATTCTTCGGCGCTCTCCTGAGACTCAAAATCGCTTATGACGTCGCTCAGATTAGCCTGTACGTCTATGAGCGGATCGAGCAACATTTCGGGAAGACTCAAGTCGGTATCGAGTTCCGGAACTCGGGACACTTTTTTTTCTTGCACGGGACCTTCTTTGGTAGTTTCTTTTTTCTTTCCTCTACTTGGCGCTGGAATTTCTTCGGTTTCCGTACTAGACTTTTCTTCAATTAACTCGAGTGGACCGGATCTCTCGAGCAAATGTGGTTTCACGATTACAGCCTCGGCCATCGAGGGCACGGTGACTGTTTCCATCACTGCCACAGTTTCTCTTACCAGTTCTTCCAAAACGTTCGTTTCTTCCGGTTCTGAAGATTCCACCGTGCTCTCAGCCGATCGTTCTTCCAAAGTCGATAGTAACATCGATTCTTTCTTCGTAGTTTCTTGAGTTACGCGTTTTTTCTTAATCTTCAATTTCTCCAAGCGTTCAACCGCGTCGTCCATCGTATATCTGAGGAACTTTACCAAATCGGCGTGAAGCTCTGTAATTCCTTGTTCTCCGGATTCTTTCTCGTAAGTCTCCAATGCAATTGTCAATGCTTCTAATCGCGTTCGCATTTCGATCATAGATTTTTCGAAAGCCGTCAAAACGATTTCTTGCTCGTTTTGCGTTCTGGCGTTCGATGTTCCAAAAACGTTAAGGTTTCGAGACAATTCCTCTAGAGGACGCACGAGAGTCTCGACCACGAGGGTGTCGACGTTGTTCTCAAGAGCTCCGCTCGATTCGCTCAACGGGATCGTACTTAGAAAAGCTTCAAGACTCTGATTAACCGACTGCAGTCTCTCGATCACCGAAAGACTCGTGGATTCGTCTCCAAACAAGACTTTTCGTTCCACTATTTCAGCTACGTTTTCACCCAGACGCGATACCCCTCGAATCATTCGCTCAAGCGCTATAGGCTTTTCCATTTGTAGTAAAGATGATTCTGCACCTTCTATCGACGTCAGATCTTTTTCGATTCGAGTTAAACCCACCAAAATCTCGTCAACCGGATCGGTCAATGATTCCAATACTATTAACTTCGATTTTGGATCTTGTGGACCACTTTGACTCCTCAGCAGTTCGACACCGCGCAGAAGTTCTTCGGTAGGTCCACCAATTGCTTCAAGCAGTGAAATTCGAACATTTTGAGCGAGAGATCTATAAAAAATACAAATTTTCTGTAATAAATATCATATAATTCAACGTCTATACAAATTTCTTTGATTTTTATTCATAAAAAGAAAAATAAAAAATTGATGTGCTACGCACCTGTCACCCGCTGATTTCAAAGCTTTGGTCTCGATGACAGAAACTTGCTCGCAAAGATTCTCAACAGGCAAAACAATTCTTTCGCTGATTTCATTCTGCGATCTTTCAGCTTCAGCTGAACTCTCTTGAGGTTGTAAAAGAGGCAAGAGAGTGTCCAAGTTGACGAGATTATTCCTAAGACTCATGATGGGTTCGGACAATTTGTAAACACTTTCGAGCAATCTTTCTTTGTTAGATTTCAATGCAGAAATATTAGGTTCATGCGTAGTCACTTCCGTACTTTTTAAAATTTGCTGATCGTCGATTTTTTCATTTTCTCTGCGATAATCAGGCTCGATTCTTTCCCCGGACTCCATAAAGTCCATTTCCTCGATCTGTTCGATCCTAACATCATCCACCATAATGGTAGCATCCGATTCTCTTCTCCGTAAGTCCGCAGACACGGCTGATTCGAATTTTCCACTTTCACTTCCGCTTCTGCTTAAACGGCCTTTGCTACTTTTGTTGCTGCTGGCGCTGCCTCTTCGTTCCCGGTCTTTGGCACCTTTGCTGGATCTTCTTTTTTCCTTTTCATCGATCTCCAGAGAATAAGATTCTTCGGAACTTGCCTTGGATGACAAACTCGGTGTTCTTGATGCTTTGCCTGTTTGCTGTTTATCTTTCTTCTTCTTTTTTCGTTTCATCGGAATTTGCTCCACGAAAGATTCACCAATTTGTGTTGCTACGGCATCTTCGGCATTAAGGTCTTGCTTATTCGATATTTCGGCGGTAGTCTCGTCGAAAGATAGTTTTTCGATGTTTTGTTCGACAAACGAGGCATAAATGTCTCTCGATTCGTCTGCCCTGGATCGTCCTGCTCCGGTGGACGATAGGGCATCGGTAAAAGCTTCTACACTGTTGTCTTGGCCCTGAAGAGAAGACTGTGCCTGGATCGATGGCTCCTTGGCGCTATGATAACTCTCCGACCAGTCGAAACCTTTGGGTAAACTTTTCTCGCTCCGCTCGCTACGCGAGGAGAAACTCTCCCGGCTCTCTTTTCGTCGGGATGGCCGAGTAGGTGGAGAACCCGAGGGTACACGATCACTGTGCGCGTCACCCGGCGGTGATGATACAAGCGACGCAGACCGAAGGCTGTGCATTTGATCGTCCATTATTGAAACGTCCTCGACGTCAGCTTCCGTCCGTAAATCGTCACCTTCCTCATCGGGAACGAAATAATCCGGCGATACGTCGATTACCACAGCTTCCATTAACAAATTTCCCGTTGTTGAGGTTTCTTTCATAAATCTCATTGGTGGCAGCTCGATTATGTTGCCCTCTGTAAATTAATTGAATTGTATGAAATACCAGATTCATTTATAATTAAAATTTTATTTTTCTTACCAGTGATGTGTTCAGAGAGTTGATCAGCGTACATCTCGACAATTTGCAATGCTTCCTCTTCCGTCAAGTCAGGAGTTTCATAGAGGCTCACAGAGACTTCTTTGCCATCGAAGCTGAATGAAACTTCGCCACGATCGTCCATCGTAATGGAATGATCGGTTTGCGGGGTATCGTAAAGCTGCGAAGTTCTTTCCTCGTGAATAGTCGAGAGTGACAAATTTCGGGCTAACTCGTGGAGCGGCGTAGGAGGCTCTTTAGCTTCTTCCTTGCGTACGGAGACGCGATCTTCGAAGCCTAAAAGCGAAGCAGAGCTGCTGACTGAACCCATACAATTGGTTGCTTCGCAAGTGTATGTGCCCAAACAACAAGTTCCATCCTGGCCTGATATTATTCTGTGTATATCACCGGGTTTCAATTCAATACCATCTTTGTACCATTTGAGAATCGGCTGAGGTACACCGATTACTTTACATTCGAGATTCACCGCTCCCTCTTCCGACAGAATGGCTCTCAGACTCTCAAGGAATTTAGGCTTTTTGAAGTGTTTCGGTATAACGAGTTTGAGAAAACAAGATGTTACACTGTGACCAAAATCATTCGCAGCAACACATTTCCATTCAGCCTGATCCATGAATTCGAGCTTTTTTACTTCGAGATTACACGTGCCAAGTGCTTCTTTTGCTAAACGATATTTTTCGCTCTCAATTATCGCCACGTCGTCCCGATACCACGACAAACTTGGCTCCGGTGACACGCTCACTTGTATCGTAAATGTGAAATCCTCGTTTATCCTCGCCTCGCAACTTCTCAAACCTTTGACAAATTTTGGCGCTTGATTCGAGCTTATTAATTGCATACGTTCCTCATCGTTCAACTGGTTTTGTATGTCTTCTACTGTTAACTCGGCTATGCTCTTTGCCTCGCCCATGCAATTTCTTGCGATGCAACAGTAGGAGCCTTTTTTCGAAAATTAATTGAAATTAATGACAAAAACAGAATTTCTAATTTGCCAACACTTGAGAATTAACTATTTTTCGGCGTACCTAAAGAATTGGTCCCCGTGAGTTGGTAAACGTCGCCCGGGTGCAGTTCTTGCCCATCTTTAAACCACCTGAGCAAAGGCGTTGGGAAGCCAACGACTTTACACTCGAACGAGACTAATCCCTCTTCTGTTAAAACGGCTTTTAAGCTTTCCATGAAACGTGGCATTCTGTAATTTTTCGGAATGGACATTGCCACGTGACAGGTGGTAAATTGTTTCATATTCTCCAAGCTCGTTGCTACACATTTCCATTCACCCTCGTCCATTGCTTCCACTCCTTTTATCTCGATCGAATAACCGCCGAGACCGTCTGCGATCACATGGTACTTTTCGCTCGGCTCGACTCTGCCCTCTTTGTTGTACCAAGTTATGGCTTTTGGCCAGGGTGGAACGTGAACTGAAAGTCAATTCGAAAGAATGAGGTCCGTACATGGATTTTTACGGAGTCAAACAATAATCATTATTTTTTATTCAAACCTTGACAAGAAAGAACAAGCGCGTCTCCAATTCTGCAGGACTCGTCGCGTAGAATTTTCTGAAAGACTGGAAGTGGGCCTGATGGTGTAAGAGCATCGGCTGGTTTGAGAGATCCTTCTCTGCTGCCTTTTCCTACGACATGAACTCTCGATGAAGAGCACGCGGTCCCCATACAATTTACAGCTTCGCAGGTATAAGTTCCCAACGAGGTTGGATCGTCGGGATTGGCTGTCAGAGCAAAAACATCCCCGGCCTTGATCTCCTTTTGATCTTTGAACCATTTTAATACCGGGGTTGGTACGCCGACAACTTTGCACTCGAGAGAGACTGTGCCAGTTTCCGTGAGCAAAGCTTTCAACTCTTCGACAAATTCTGGCTTTTTGTAGGCTTTCGGAACTGCGTGATAATTCATATAATGAAAAAATATCGAGTAAATTGAGTCGATCGGGGGAAAAAATGATTAATGTAGAGAAAAAAAGGGTAGCCCACCGATAACACTGAGGAAAGAAGTACACGAAGATCTTCCACTTCCATTTTCAGCCATGCAGGTCCAGTGACCTTGGTCGTCGACCATAACAGGCGCAACATCGACGCAATAAAAATTACCCTCATGAACGAAAGACAATCTTGAGCCGGATTGTACGGCCTCATCGTTTTTGTGCCACGTTACCTAGAGTTTTGAGAAAAGAAAGGAATACTATGAAAATTATGATAAATAACTAAAGGAGTGTTCAAATGGCTGGAAATTGTTACACGGTCAAACTGACATATTCTCCTAGCGCTACCCACGAATTGTCACGTGACTGAATAGAAAGAGAATTAAATGCGGAAGCTTGAGGTCATGGACCTCTGCAAAAGCAGCGAATGAACTCATTCGTCTTGCTCTCAGTGTCTCTTGTGGTCCAGACGTCTGGCATGTGAATATATGAATATATATATATATTTAAGGAATTTGTAGTGTTCGTCGAAATGTCCCACTGTACCCAGTAAACCTCGAAGCAATTTAGCATGCATTTTCGCATTGCCCGGGCCAATAGGAGCAATTTTCTGCTTTCCTATTTGCTTTCTTCTTCGATGTTTTTATTATGCTTTTTAGAATCGTGTCCGCTTTTGCTCTTCCGGGTTCTCTCGTCTATTCCATGTCCCGGGCAATGCCTCTGGCCTGCGGCCGACAGAAAAGCAAAGAAAGAGAAAGAGGGAGAGGAATAATAATGTATTAATAGGACTCATAATAAAGCTTTCCCCGTTTAGACTTTTGCGTTCCAATCGAGCATACACTGGTTCGTACTATTAATATAGCATGTACGTTCGGTATTCCAAAAGCATGGAATTTTATGAAATTCCGTTATTAATTTATGAAATTGCGTTAATTGGATTATATATGAAAAATTAATGGCTGACGGGTAGTCCTAAAAAATTGTTATTAGTTTTTTTTTGAAATTGTATCGTTATTTGGAATTATTCCAAAAATTATACTGAATGAAAATCACTAAAGAAAAAAGATATATAAAAAAGATGCAAACATATGAATTTCTTTTGAGCACTAAATTTTTTTATTATACTAAGTTTATAATTTTTTTGTATTTTAACCTTTGGTATTGTGGAACTTCGGATTTCTACGAGAAATCGTGTTCTCGTGCCAACTTTTACAGCAAGATCGCTAAGTCGGCGTAGAAATATCGGTGGTTCTCCCTCGTCGATAATGCTCGTTGGATCCTGAATACTCAGGCAAATCCTGTGTTTTGATTCCAATCTCTCATCGCCCGGTATCGACAATCCGCTTGATAATTTTTTTGCCACAAGGGCATAATGACCCGAGTCCTCTTTCTGCGATTGCTTCAGTGTCAATTGTACAACATTACCACGTGCTTGAATTTGATAACGATCCGATGGCATCGGAACATCACCGCGAAACCTGAGAAAAATTTGTTCTATAATTTTCGATATTTTGATGAAATTTTTCATCCAGCTAATTCAATGGGCAATTGATTTTTATTGAAAATTCAAATTGTAGTTAAAATGGGTAATGCCGCTCAACCGCCTGGAAAAAACAGCCCAATGATAACATTTTTGTATGAGCATACAGTTATTGTAGTGCAAAATCTTTTCCAGGGCCTCAATTGTGGATATTTCGAAGGCATTTATACACGGGTTATTTCTCAAAACTGCATTTTCAAACTGGGCGGAAACATAACTTCAACGAATCTTCATTGATTTACTAGAAATTTACAGCATACATTAAAAATTGCATTATCTAGAGAAATGTCTAGGGATTTCACGTTTTGTTGAAAACTTTTTTTGTTATAAACTATTTTTCACCCTAAATCAAACCTTTTGTTCAAACAACCTTCATTTTTTCAGAGCTAATCTTACACAAAACTCAAAAAATTTGCTTTTTTGTATTAGATACAAAATTGGAATAGGAATCTTTCCGTTGGTAGAGCACTATTCGTGAGGCGAAGATTCGGTTGTTTAGCTCTAGCACCGCAATTTTGGAAAAAAATTCTTCTAAAAATCTATGAACCCCTAAAAAACGAGTAAAAAATAGGCTGTCTTTCCGAGCGCTAATAGAGTGGTATCACCCCTTTCAAAATAAACATAAATGAAAAAATCAAATGTTAATTTAGAAGGAAGTTAAATAATAATCGAAGTGCCCCATTTGAAGAACTGAAATATTAGAAAAAATTACAGCCATTTTTGTGAAGTGTCCAAAATCTAGACAAAATGGTGATGTGGAATATTTTTTCAACACTATATTTTGATGTATTTTGGTTCAACTGCATTCATTTGAACTTTAAAATTAGTTGAAAAAACCCCAGCAAATCACTTTCTTAGGCAGTTTTTGGACAGGATTTTGGTTGGCAAATAACTTTTTTCAATTCTTTCAAAAGCTGATTTAAGGATGAATGGCACATGTTTCTCAGCCAAAAATGATATTTGAGCTGAATTCTAACACTTCGGAATTGGACAAAAATTTGAAAAAATTCAACTGTCTTTAGAACTTTACGAACATTGATTTTCAATAATAATAATTTCAATAATTTATTAACACATTGTTTAAACAAAATATTTTTCGACAAATAATCAGGCAATTATTTTTT
>JABSMR010064559.1:0-22246 GCA_018902295.1 Dusona sp. PSUC_FEM 10030013 | reverse complement strand
TAATATTTTATTCAGTATTTTTCAATTTATTGCAACAGAGAATTATTTTAAATAAAAAATTACTTTCAACTTATTTTTTTTCTCAGCTGCTCATTTTCATACTTTTACGGACGAAATTAAACATCATTTATTAACCTTAGACCCCTACAGGGGGGGGGGGAGTGAAAACGGCCTCAATTTTTGGAGTGAAAAGCCGTCTTTTCTATTTTTTCAAACCTTTTTTCGTTTTATAGAGTTTTTACTATTAAATGTTCACCAAATGCGACTTTATCGTACACCATTCTCTTAGTTATCGAAAAACGAAGAGAATCATGTATTTAAACCTTTTAATCCAATACGAGGGACATTTTGTACTGAAGAGAAGATTCGGGTCATTTTCGATCCTGTTCGGAAAAAAAGATTATAGGGTCGAGGGTTAAATAATTGAAGAATGATTTTTGTTAAATGAAAAAATTGAACTAATCAATTTTTAGAATTAAATTCATTCTTGAATATAATGAGTCAAATTTCAATTTCGAATTTGTAAAACAATCTTTTTTGGTTCAGTTCTTTTGAATCTATTAAAACAGGTTCATTTGCAATAAAAAATAATTTGGGTTATTTGATTTCTGTGTCGTTCGTTTCGGTACTTTTACGAACGGAGTAAAAAATTCTTTATTAAATAAGTGACGAATTATAGAGTAATTGAATGAAAAATATTGCGTTTTTTGGTTGTATTGAAATTTACGGAATTTCCGGATAAAGTACGAAATTAATGAATTTTTCTAATCAATAATTATAATAATTTGTCAAATTTAATGGAAAGCGAGATTTCAATTGAATGAAAAAAATAGAAACTCGTTTGTTTTATCATTACGTTGAAAGTTATTTTATGAATTCTTTTGAAATCAAGACGAAATAAATAAATTCGTCAATTTTAATGGGAACGCAGCTTTTCAATTGAATTAAAAAACTGATTACACCGATTGAATGTACGTTATATTTCGAACAACCGGAAGTACAAGTGGCGCCAAAAGAGCGTCGCGTGTCTCGGCGGTACGTAGTTGAACGAGAAGTGTCGAACTGGAATTCATCCGACTTGGTTTCTGGTCCCTCGTTATCTCTCGGGGATCACACACACGGAGAGGCCCAGGAGAGCATTAGCGTCGAGGCCACATGTGTTGGCCGAACGTAATTTTTTCGACGTAAAAAGAAAAAAAATCCCAAAAGACTGAAATGCAGGGGGTGTTTACATAATTGGGGGTTGGGGGAGAAGGTGGTCCGCGATGGTAAGTAAAAAACGTTGAACGGTGATGAGTGACATTGTTGAGGTAAAAAAAAACGGCGAAATAAAATCGAGAAAAAACATCGTAATAATAGTTGTCGGCGAGAACATCACGGTGCTGCTGTCTGCTAGAGTTTTTCGATTCTAAAGAGCGCGAGCCGGGGCGGCGGAGGGGGGGGGGGGGGGGGTGTGTGAGTAAATTGGTGCGCGAAGGCACACGCGTGTACGGGGTGCGCGAGTGTGGGCCTTGTGGAAAGAAACTATCTCGTACACACGTTACGGAAATCCCGTAAAAGTACGAGTCAAGTGTTGAAAATCGCGATTGGTACGAAATCGTTGATTTTTATTTATAATCCTGATTGGATAATCGAAATAAATAAGTGTTGATTGAAATCGCCGAGTCAGCGTGATTTCGCGCGGAGGAGATTCGCAACCTCGTGTGTGCCTCGTGCAATAACCGTACCGCGTTTATTTGAAACATTAGTACGTACGCGATTAAAAGTGTTTGAAAAAATAATTGTATTTATTAGTGATTTTGCAATAAAAATAAAAAATTCATCGAAATCATAAGATAGAGGGATTTATTGAGGGGAAAAGTATTTAACATCGGCGCACGCGGTCTCGTAAACGTGTGCGTGCCTGTACGTGTGAGAAGATATTGGGCTGCGGTTAGTTCGCCGGAACGGCGTCCGAGCAACGGTGGCGCTAGTGTCGCTCGTGCTGCGGAGACCGTGCCTCGTTGCGCGGAGAGAGCAGTTTTTTGTAATTTTTCCTTCTCCGAACAAAGAATAAGGGGTTTAATAAAACGGTGATATTTCATGATTACGTAAATAAATATTGTGGGGTATCGTGCGGGAGAGAGTGCCGCCGAGTGGATTAACAATCGAAAAGTTGGCTCGTGTGTGGTGTCGCGCGAGTTAACGATAAATAATCCCGGTGGGGCCATGCGTTCGGCGGCCTAAAGGCAGCATGGACGGTTCGTCTCACTGAGTCCCGGCGGGTCTCAGAGCCTCGTGGCCGCTTAAATACGCTACGGGTTACGAGACTCAGTTTCCCTTTTTACTTTTTTATTTTTATCATTTGCTACACCATTTTTTCATTCTTTCCGTGTTAAAAATCGAGTGGAAAAAAACTCGAAAGCGTGAGAAAAAAATAGAAGATAAATTCGGTATCAAAATTCATGATAGAGGAAAGAATACGGGAAGCCGCGTCTTCAAAACGTACGAGGCTCCCGGAAACCTTGAATAATATTCTTAATTAATAAATAACAAGAAATCCGGGCTTATTATTAACATTGGCGAATCGCCCTTGTGGCGAAGTAGGCACGTACACGAAATTCGATAATCCTACGATTATCTCGTGGCGCGCGCGGTACGAACAAGTCCAAGAAGAAGAAGAAGAGAGAGAGTGAGAGAGAGCGAGAAAAAGGACAAGTTTTTCGAGGGAGGGGGAAGACACCTCGTGTTTTTGTCCTCTGATAGGAAACCAAGATGGCGGCGACGAAAGTGGCAAGCAGCGCTCAGGGCGGTAACGAGAGGGACGAGGGACCCGGTGTGTCCTACGCGAGCGTTTTGAATCCATCCCGAGCTGCGGAAACGACAGTTTTGCCGAGGGCTTCCGAGGCGAAGGACAACAACAAAGAAAACATTGGCCAGGAAGGACCTGCGAGAGCGTCTTCCAGCGCGAAAGAAAGAATCGCTTCGCAGAATCAAAATTCCGTCGGACGTGGCAAATCTTATCAGAAAAGTGGAAGAAGATCTTATTCCCAAGGAAAAAACGAGAGACGTCCTTACCATTCCCATGGGGATTTCCCAACGAGAGCCGGACATAATGGTCCTAACGACAATTTGCTCAGGCCGAAGGATGCGTCCTGGAAGAATGTCGTAGTCGACGAGGAAAACCCTGGCACCGAACATCACAATGGCGACATTGGAAGCGACGGCGAGTTTCAAACCGTCGCACCAAAGTCAGCTCGCCGCAAAGAAAAACTTCATCACAGAGCCGATCACCATCCTCACAGAGCCGACCGTCACAGCAGACATCACGAAAGACACGCTCAGCCCCAGAGAGGACACAGCGCTAATGGCAGCAGAGAAAGATTGCCGCACAAGGAAAGAGCCGAAAGATATTCCACCGAACATCCCCCAGCCAACAAAGAAACGACCGCCGAAAAAGAGGAAACTTCCGTCGACTCCGAGTCCGATCAACACGCCGTCAAATACGTCGAAGCTCCCCTTCCCGCCATCAACCCCTGGATGAAGAGGAGACCCCCTTTGGCTTCCGCTCAACAAAAACAAATTCCACAACCCACCACCCAACAACCTCCACAGACTCAAATCAAACCTCCGACTCCGGTCACCCCGACTCCTCAACCTCCTCCTGCGGTCAATCCTCCGGTCACAGTTCCTCAAAAAGTGCCTCAGGGCCCCAGCGTCGCTCCTACAAATCCTCTACCACCCAAGGTCGAGAAAGTCATTCAGAGCGAAAGGGAAAAGAGGGTTCTACAGCCGCAACAGCAACAGGGAAAAATTGGTAAGTTTTTTGAATTTTTCAAATATGCGATTATTTCTCTTTCTTTTTTCATTTTTATACTCGAACGAGTTTTTGTTTTCTCTGGTTTAGGCCTTTGACGAAAAAATTGCATGATTTTACATTTTTTCATTCAACTGTTTGAAAATTCACAACAAGTTATTATTAACGAGCTGAAAAACGCAAAATCGTGAAAGAATAAGTTTGTAAAGCTTCTTATGGTTTGGAGCCAGGAAATTTGTTAAATTTCAAAAATTGTTAAACGATTGGATTTCCTCAGTAAATGAGAACATTTTTTAAATAGAAAAAGTATTTTTGTTGCTTTCCTGTGCTTCAAGCTTTGCGGTGAATTTGCATCAGCGTGCAATTTTTATAGCACGTTTTCCATGGCCAAATAATTGTGTGACAAAAATTGAAAATTTTGTTCAGTCGACCGAATTTACACTGAACTATTTGAATTTTCGTGTAAAATTCATACTGCGAATAATTAATACAGCGCGATAGAAGTAAAAAAATAAAATGAAAATAATAATAATGAAGAAAAAAAATGGGAAATAAAGAAAAAAAGGCGATAATGAGAGAACAAACGATGAGTTGCAAATTACGTAAAAAAGGAGAAGTCGAGGATCTCATTACTCTCCGGCTATATAAATTTGTACTTTGTGCGAATGACGCAACACTATTCTTATCAAATCCGGAGTAAAAATACGTGTAGTCGGTGTGTATTCGTGGTACGATCTCGTTGGAACCGGGGCCGGGAAGATGGTCGATTGAAACACGCGCGTAAGTGTGTACACGCAAATCCGGTAAAGAATAAAAAAAAAAAGCGAGAGAAAAAACAGAATGGCGACCAATACGATAGCGTGTGGTTGGGCAAATTTTCGATGTGTTCAGGGCCGTAAGCAATCGACGAGGTATCCCGGCGGGTCTGTGAGTGAGCGAACTTGCAGCCACGTGGAAAAAAAAATGATGGCGCTAAAAATCTCGCAATCATTCTAATAAACTTAATTATTCAAAAAATTCTATTTTTTTTAAAATAGTTCCCGATATTAAAAATTCACCGCAAATCGGACATTGCCGCATTCGTATTTACCCTCGAAAACAGCAGATTTCGCCGGCGATTTATGATTCTTTTAAAAAAAAATACGATGATACTGGGGAAATATTTCACCAGGGAATTAAATAGCACAAATGTTATTTCGGCGGCCAACAATGCGGGAGTTGTGTTCGTGCTCCAGGAGAGATTGTGCTCACGAGGCACCGGCTCGACGTATATATTGTCGCGTTTTTTTTTTTTCCTAGTTCTCGACTACGACTCGAGACGCCGCTTCGTATTTGCACTCACTCGGGGGCTGTTGCTAGCTGATAGGAGAATGTAGACGTACGTTAGGCATAATGCTCCGTAGTCAAAAGCACACATTCGCACGTATATGTTTGCTCGCCTAAATATACTCGTACATAACCTCAAATTCGCACGAATTAAACTCGTCGAGTCGAGTCGAATTTGTTGCAGCGGACATTGAAAAATGACGACAGTTGCAATTTTAAGTTTCCAATTAATTGAAAGTTATAAAAATTATGAAAAAGAAGAGAAAACAGATCATCTCGTTTTTATCTCGAACTATCGCGTTGAAAAATGGCACACTATCTTACCAGCTACTCGTCACGACATTACGTAGTTTTTAAGTGTTAAGATTTTTATCGATACTCGTGATGTGTCGAAGAAAGGAATAAAAAAAAAATACGTATCTCCAGTGGGGGAGTGAAGGCACTGAATTTGAGGCTAGAAATACGACCACGTGGTCGTCGTGGTAGTCGGCCTACCAAATGAATGATCGACCTATTCTGTTTTTTCATTTTTTTAAATTTAATCGAGATTTTTAAAAAGTTAGTAAAAGTTGGATCGAATTTTTTTGACCAACGTAATTTATTTCGTTTTCATTTTTTGTCACGATCCGTCGAAAATTACGCCGCAGGAAGAATGTCATTTTAGTTTCATTTCGTTTATTCAATTTCATAAGGATATTGCGATATTTCTCGTCGGGAAAAAAAAGACAGATTCATTTTGAAGCCTCTCGATCGAATTCGAGAAACACTGGGATGGGACACGGTGACCTTTAGTAAACGTCCCGTTTGACACGTATGAGGAAATCGTTGATTTTCGATGCGATAAAAAAAGAGTTATTCAACTTTTTCACCTCGTTTATTCCAAAGTTTTATTTTAACAGCTTTGCCCGTCAAGAAAATCCCTAACGATTTAACGCGCCTCAAACATATGGTCGAAATGGTGATATATTACGTAAATATCGACTCGAAACTCGACTAGATCTTGGGCGGCCTAACCAGTTTGATATCTTGACACAATTTTTTATGTTGTTTTATTTCTTTTTGTCAACACGTAACACAAGCTTGCTAACAGAAGTGAAAATAATAATGATAGTAAATTATGAATCGTTGCACAATTCGATATTAAACTTCTTTTTTTATTAAAGGTCATTGAGGCCAATTTTGTTGCGTGCCCAAAGCGATGAATTTTTTTTTTATGTTTTCTTTCGCAGAAACTTTCGTGTCGATGTATTTTAATCCGAAAATCCATTATTTTGTTGGCTCGAATTTTCGAGAGAAAATCTCAACGAACCACAATTTTCACATTTTTCATATTATCGTTATGATATGTTGGGAAATAATGTTCGATGGAAGATACTCTAGAAAGCTGATCAAATAACGAAGAAATTTGTTTTTTATTTATTCCGATATATCCATTTTTGAGGAAATTACAACCCTTTTAAGTTCAGCGCCTAGGAAAAAATCTCGAAAATTCAAATGGTTATAAATCAGCGAGGAATTATTGTACTCGAAGTTAATGTCTGCCGGTATATCAATTAAGGGATGATGAAACCGAGGGAAAGAAAAACACGAGTGACGAGATTTTCCTTCTCATACGGTCTTCTCGCACTGCCCATCGTCAGAATGACTCAGGAAGACTCACTTGGCGATTTTCCAAAGACTCGAGCCCCCTCGGTTCATCAACGTATTTACGCACGTGCCAGTGCGTATAAAACTCGTCTTAATTTTCGCGTCGACAAGATCTACGAGAAGAAGCACTTAGTGAATTTTCCAATGTTTTGTCCCCTTTTCAAATGACAATTTCATTTCCATTCATTGATTGATTATTTGGCACAAATATTTCGAGTTCCCAAAAGCATTTGATTTCACGAAGGAATTATTACAAATATTCACTTGCTGGTGTTGAGGACATTTTGGAAACTCATTTCCAATCGTCTTTTTTCACGTTCCACTCAATATTTTCCTATCTTCCTGTTTTTTTCTTTCGTTTCACAACTCCGAATTCCTGCGAGCAACTCGTCGAAAAGTTTCCCCTTGTAAACAGACTGGCTTCATAGTTTTCTATTTCGATCCACGCGAAGGCGACAATACCTTTTCTTCGATGAAACGACGTTCCCAGTTTATTAGCCAAGAGACGTCCGATACGTGTACATAATATGTGTTTTTCCTATTCTTTGTCGAACTGTTTAATTTCACCGGGACAGCGTTAATTACTGGAGGAAAAAAAAAATCGGTTTTGCAGTCGTAGAGAATTTAATGAAAGTCTCAAAATTACAGACAAAATTAATCAAACAATTATGCAATTTATTAACGATAATTTAATCATTATTTTTACCTCCAAAAATCGTACCGACGTCTCCTGAGTTTTTAGTCTTCGAAGAATAAAAAATTAATTCTTGACTGAATAAATACGCGGATTTTTTCTTCGAAGGGCAAAAACTCTCTTGCATGAACGCCTCCCGAGAACAACCCTCTTTTTTCTTCTCTCCTAACCACCAAAACTCTTGATTCGTTCACCTTGTACGCACACGAACGCAATAGCAAGGAATGGAAAATCAGCAGCTGGCCAACGTGTACAATGACTAAGAAACCGTTTTATCGATCCCGGTTACCGAGAACGAAATACCCTTGTCCCGTTGCAATTCGTCCTGAATACAAATTGCAGAATTTTTTCCATATTTCCAATTTGCAAATTGAATTTTTGTGAAAATCATAGACTCACATCGAAATATTGTGTCAGAAGAAAATTAGATCAATTTTTTTGTGTCATTTTTGAAACAACGATTAAAAAATACTTCCAAAATTCGATTCATTCATTTTTTCAACTGGTTTTTTTTTTTCCGTAATTCGTAAAAATGGATTTTTCAAGTATATTTTCAATTTATTTCAAACTCAATTTCGCACATTATTTATTTTGATTTTTCTGTCAAAAAATTGTATGAAATTTTTGCAAATGATTGATCAATCTTTTCCTGACCCTCGTTAATTGGGCAACGCTGCGATTTTTTTTAACCAGTTCAAAAAAGTCTTCAATAAAAATGTAAAAACGAAAAATATTGAAAAATGACTGTGTTGGTTATGTACGCGCGAGCGATGTCGTTGAAGAGCAGCTGCACTCGTTTCTTACGCGACACAGGATCACAAAACTTGCCCAAGTTTTCGTTACAAATACTAGTGCGCGTAGTAAGCAACGTACATTCTCCAATAAACACAGTCGATATACACGCGTGCAAATGAGAGGAACCGAGCCTTCTAGATCTTCTCCTCTCTCTCTCCCTTTTTTCAACAGACGGTTTGGGTTGCACGCAAGTTGCGATTTTGGCTCAGTTCGCCGTGGGCTTTCGTCTTGTCCGAAACCTTCTCGTTAGTGACGGAAGATTTCGTTGCATTTCCTATTGCATCGACAAAATTAACAACTTTTCTTCATTTGATAAATCGATTAATCATCGATAAAAATCAATCGAAAAAAAGCAACAACTTTGTTCGATCGAGGCTCGAGATCACTTTTGTAAACCAAGTGTGACGCAACGTCTCAAATATCCAAATAAAAGCGAATATCGAAATTTATTCGAAAGATAAAATTCACGGGATATTTTTTAAACTTCGTGTTTTTTTTTGTCGAACTTGTTTACGCAGAGCTTTTTTGCATTGAGGTATCGAAGCTCGAACTCAAATTTTCGTGATTCGAAAAGTGGGTTTGAAAATATTAAGAAAATCGGACGAATAAATATAAACAAAGTGGAGACCGTGACCAACTCGTTCAGGAATAAAAAACATTCTCTGAATCTGGCGTATTCCGAGAGTGTCACCCTGTCCCGTTCTGTAATCGATGATGCAACTCAAGAGATTGAAGTCAGGATGAAATTCGATGAGAACGAAAACGGTGACTATCAGAGTGAGTTGATAAATAATAATGAAAAAAAAAAAATAAATCAGCAAATCACGAACATGATTTTTCAGTTGAGAAATTCGGATTTATGCAAATTTTTCTTGTGACATTATCGAATATCAAAAATTGTACTTATGCTGGAAGCAAGATTTTACAGGCATCTTTATATTTACGATGTTTATTAAATACTTGACCGTTGAAAATTTTGTCCAGATATTCGAACGAATTATTTACAAAATGAGTTGACTTTATTTGATTTTTTTATTGGAGATCGTTGAGAAATTGGAAAGGATATTTGTGAAAAACGGAGAATTCGTGGCCTTGAAACTTTTTAAATTTAAATAAGTATATTTCGATAAGCTTTCGAAAGGAAAAAAATGTGACTTTCGAGTGGGACTGTACAAATGCCTCGAATTAAGCCGGATTAAAACTGCAGGGTGAGCTGAAAAAGGACAAGGGGCTGAAACGAGCCACTTCAGTAATTTCAAACAGGGAAATTTGTTCATTTTATTTGTTCGATTATTGAACCAAAAAAATTCCACGTACGTTCGCGAAATTGTTTTCGTTCTCCTATTTTTTCTCTCTCTATGGACATTTTTATGGAAACGAAATAAAAAATGTGCGTGAGTTATTGATATGAAAAAATGGAAAAGAGCTCGGAGTGTAAAGTCGATGCGTGTGGAATTATTGACGAGCGAGTTAAATAGCGGTTTATGGTTCGAGTAATGCAAAATGTCACGAACACCGATAACGCCGAGCAAAGCAAACTTTAATTACGAGCTCCGGCTTTTACCGTTTTGTTTAACACTTTTATTTATTGCATTGTTTTATTTCTTCGTATAGTTGTCAGCCTCTCCCTCGTGGCCTTCGGCGGGACCGCAACTAATTCTTTCTTCACTAACAATTAACAGAATCGAGACAAAGTGCATCCAATCACAGAGAAAAAAACAAATATCGTCGTAAATGTTCCCTACTTTTTTTTTGCCTATCGAAATTTATTTTATTTCACTATCAACGCGTTTTGGTACAAAGCGAATTTAAACCAACATTTTTTCCACAATTATTTCTTTCAAATAACAACGAAACCCATTACTTTACAACGCTTCGTGTTGCAAAAACAATTATTTCCAGCTTACCGCTACAAGTATGTTTTTTAGTGTGTTCTACGCCGATTATTTACACCTGTTCAATTTCCTTACTTCAATACACCAGAAGGGGAAATGCCAGTGTCACGCATAGTTCGTGTAACTTTTTGATAACTGATGTACATTTAAGCTCGAAAATTTGTCTTCATTTTTCGAGTTTTTTCTTAAAAAAATATCCAAAATAAATTATTAAAAAAAATCGTTCGATTTTTATAAAATAATCCGAATTAATTTTCTTTTAATTCGACAATAATTTATCAATTTTGTTCCAAGTTTGATAAGAGTTAATTTGAATTATTTATCAAAATAAACAAATGTTTTTCCAAAATTATAATGGTTTTTTTCGAAGCCGATGATAATAAACAATTTTTTTTGCTTCATCGACAAACTTTTTTGGATTGTTCGTCCAAATTACAATGTTTTTTAACATTTGCTTGTACAAAAATCCACGTGGCGTACTGTGTTACGAAATAGCCCGGATGCCACGCTTACGTGTAACGCGCATTAGTCGTTCGATGCTACGAGTTCTCAGGGGCACTGACTCTCGCTTTTTGCCGCTGTTACCAGCAGGCGATTACGTAAACTGGGAGAGCAAAAGAGAAAGAGAAAAAAATAAAAGCGAGTGAGACTGCTGCGCGCACGAGAAAATCCGCGAGTCACGTGCTCGCACCTTGCAAGCCGGTGCATCCGGACGCATCGTGCACGCTAGCCCCGAGATACTGGATCTAGTTTCCGTCCTCTCAGCATATTTACCGAGTAGGCATCGTTCGAAGTGAAAATTTATATCCATACGAATCGCTTTTGAGCTAAGAATACGTTTTTTTCGTACAAAATCAGCATTAAAAGATTTGGCGGAAGTGATCGAAAATAAAATTGATCAGAACGCCATCGTTCGCATAAATATGTACGAGAAAAAATTCTTTCCCATTTAGCAATCATTTTGACTTGAAAAAATGTTCGAACCGTTTGTTATTCGATGAGGTCTTTTTCGTAAATACGCGACGAGTAAATGACGTTTTTCATATTGCTATTTATTCGTTTTTCTATTCATCATTTTTTATACTCGAAATTTGAATTTTAATTCAACAAATATTAACTACGGAATGATGAGATCGATTGATGAATTTATTGAATGATTTCGTTTTTACGAAAAGCCTAATGATATGAATATAAAGCTGAATTTAAAAATTCACTTTCGTCTTTGTACAACTGCTCTGGTATCGAGGACGTATCGAGCAGCGAACTAGAAAATAAATCATTGAGCTCGCATTTCAAGGGGCCACGTGTACGAAAAATGGCAATTAAAATTTGCTTATCAGTTGAAGCTCGAAGTCGAATCTTGTTCTTATCAAAACGATAGCCGCGCCGAGCGACGAAATCGCCTATGCCTGAATTCATGAGTCCCTCTCCAATTTTTGTTTATTTCGAGAATTAAATAAATTCCGAAAAATTGAATAATGAGATGATTTTAGTCGAATTTATTCTTACTTTGTTGTTAAGACATGTATTCGTATAATTTTGCAGGTAAAAATCGGTACACGTATGTAACAAGGAGTAACGATAAAATAAAAGAAATAAAGAAAAGTATTGAACTTGAGGAAAACAGTAAAAAATTTGTCTACGTAATTTGCGACATTCTTTGCAACCAATTGTTAATTTCCTATAGAACTCAGTTCGCGATAAGCGACTAGCAATAACGAGAATCGAATGGCTCGTGTGCGTGTGTTTTTTTTTTTTTCATGCGTCACACATAGCTCAATTTTTCCTAACGAAAATTCGTATACCAGCTGCTTGCTTGCATACATTATTTAGTTGGGTTTACAAAACTTCTCGGGATGGTCGAACTTTTGTAAAAGTTAACCGGTTTTTCTATTTACGGGATATCGTATCGTGATACGTAATTTTTAGTCGTATATATAAATCCATTTTCGTCCTATGCTAATCAGTGTATAAAATAAATTATTATTTCTTCGACGATGATCGTTTATTCGTGAATTCGTTGGAGCGTGTCAAAATAGAGAAAAGAGGGTCGTGAAGTTTGGTCGATTGGACGCTCTGTTTGAACGTTCCTTTCTTTGGTTAATTTCAATCCCACTTTTTCATCAAACTTTCGAGCATTTTTGTTTTCCATTAAAAAAAGTGGAAAACAAAAAGAACTCTGAAAGTTTTCCACTACAAAAAACAGTTAATCCGCTGGAATTAGTAGCAGCATGCTCACGGATAAGAAAGCTGATAATTATGGTGAATATATAAGAGGAAAAACGTTTGTGCACCCAAAATAAATTATGCAATCCAACGACTTTAAAGCTTAAGATAAAATTCTCGATGGCGACAGTTCTTGCACACCTGTTTAGTTTCATTATTATTTATTCTCGTTTCAAGTTAACGACATTTTTCACTTTAATGATTTAAAGCAATTTTAATAAATTACATTTAGCAAATAACTTGGAAAAGTTAATACTCCATTTAATACTTTGGACCAAGTGTTTTTGCAATTTATTATTTAAACTTATTTTAAAGATAATCGAACAAAGAATTCCAC
Organism: Dusona sp. PSUC_FEM 10030013; assembly: GCA_018902295.1. NCBI lineage: Eukaryota > Metazoa > Arthropoda > Insecta > Hymenoptera > Ichneumonidae > Dusona > Dusona sp. PSUC_FEM 10030013. The sequence continues at coordinate 9,530 of JABSMR010064559.1, read as the reverse complement.
ACATTATTTATGGCAAAAGTTGATAAAAGTGGGAAAAATAAAAGATAAGAAAATTTATCGAAATATCGGGAGGGGGTGGGGGGGCAAAAACATTGACAGAAAAAGTCTATACGACACAACACTATCGTCAATATTTCGGCACATAAATTCTCGTCGCCTCGTTGTCGTGGTTCTTTGCGGACGTCAGGAACATTATTAAACTTGATAAGAAAAATATGGAGTCATGCAATTCTTCATAGTCGAAAATTCGGACTATATATGTCCAGATTTACAACGTTTTCTAAAAAAATACGAATTTCATTTTAAAAAATCATAGCTAATTTTTATTTCGTTTTTTTTTTCATCACCACAATAAAATGCCAAATTGTTAATGTAAATATGTATTGTTCTTATTTTTCAGAGAACGGTCCTACCGTTGGAGTTCAACCCACGATTGTCAAAGCACCAAAAGACAGAAGAAAATTCAATCAACGGGTAAGTTTTTTCATTTGAGATAGAAAAAAATAGCAGCAAATTCGGGTTTTAAAAAAGAGGCAAAGTGAAGAGGTTAAATATCGAACCAACCGGATGACTTTTTTTTTTAGGCAAGCGACTTCACGGATATCGGGGACTGGCCGTCTTTGGGAGCTCAAAGCGAAGTTAGTCCATTTCGTTTTTTTACCTTCCTTTCGCTTTACAAATTTTTCCTTCTCTCTCTCTCTCTCCAACACACGAGTCTTTATTTTCTTCAATTTGCATAACAATGAATTGAAATTGCTCGATGGACTTTGAACTCATTGAAAATATGCAAAAACTAGAGCCCGCAGTGTTTAACAAAGCGCAATACTATGGGTGTAGAATTTTTGCTAAATTAAAATTGTAACACGATGATTTTTGGACGATTGAACGAAATTTGGAGCGTCCTTTAATCGTGTTTGGACATTTTTATTTTTTATTATATTTTTATTTGTATTTTTCCCACGAATATTTTGTTGTTGGGATTTTATTTCGAATTTTGAAACTTTGATAGAAATTTAACCAATTCATTTTAATGTGCAACGCAGAATAAAAAACCTGCTGCTCCGGCACCGAAACAAAATGGCGTCGTCGAACAGTGCAACTCCAGAGAGACCACGAGCACGCCGACGAACCTCGAAGTTAAAGGAAAAGAAAACAAAGAGCAAAATCACTGCCAAGATGATAGCGACGAACACACCGATGGTAGCGACAAAAGAAAGAAAGTCAATAAACAAAAATGGGTTCCCCTCGAAATCGATTTAGCCAAGAGCAGAGGAAAACGTGAACGTTCACCCAAATATCATGGACCTAGAGACAAAAATGGAGAAAGTAAGAATTTCCTTTGATACAAATTCAACATTTTTCATTCTCATTGGACTTGAATTATAAATATTTTTCAATTATTACGAAAATATTCATTATGTCTACAATATTTAGTAAATTCCCGACCGATTATCGTGAGGTCACTATTTTTTAGTAAAAGAAATTTGATTTGTCTTCGATTTTTGTGAATTTATGCAAATTCTTTCAACTTGCGAAAAATCGCTGGGAAATTGCAAAAAATAAAACAAAAAATTACTGGCGAAGGTGTAACGTTTCGAAAAGTCGTGTCAAAATTCCAGTAATTACGAAATATCCGGTTGATTCGTTTTTGAAATTCCTAAAAATCGTGGATTTGGAGAAAAAAAATTGAAAAAGGTAAGGAAACAGCTCAACGTTCGAAATAATGTTTCAGCTTTTTTTATTAGAGATTTTTGGAACCACGAAAGTTGCACAATTATTTCGAAAATATTCATTTTATCCACAATATTTAGGCAATTGTTAAAATTAGTATTTTCATGTTAATTGAAAAAAAAATGTTATTCTATTTTGACTTTAGCGAATTGATTGAAATTTTTTGTTGACTATTTATTAGAAATTGTTGACCACGTTATAAGATTTTGAAAATGATTGTAAACTCGCCTGGAAAATTTCTTGCTAAAATAACAGTTTAGAAAATTCCTGAAAAACTCGTAGTTTTTCTTCAACGTAATCGTCCATGACGTTACATCAGTTTTCAACGAATTTGTTTTGTTGTAAATCAGATGAGGAAAATTGGCGAGACAGAGATCACGAGCGGCAAGGTTACAACGCGAGGGGTCGTGGTGGCCGAAGTTTTCGTGGCAGAGGAGGACGAGGTCGTGGTGGTGCACGTGGTGGTTACCGACACAGACACGACCTTGAATATACGGACTATCCAACGGATTATGCGCCGGTAAGAAATTTCTCGACATATTTTTATCGAACAAACTTTTATTTCGTCAACATTATGATGACATTCAAGGGAATTGATTCCAATATGATAATACCAATAGAAAGTAGACCTGATACGAGAAATTAAAAAAAAATCAAGTTTTTACACGTTTTGAGCAAATTTTAAAGAAAATGTTGTACTTTTTTGGTTTTTTAAAGATTAACAAATTTGGACAGGCCGACTCGTCGTATATGATGCCTTACATGGGAACGTTTTATTACAATAATCAAAACTTCGTTAATCTCGACACGATAACTCTGAAGGAATACATCAAAAAACAAATGTAAGTTTTCTTCCAGATCTCGTCTAATAATAATAATAAAAACGTAATATTGAGCTCGAACTTAATAAAAATGTATAAATAAATTGATAAAAATATTGTTTTTCAATTTAACATTATGAAATTTGATTTTCGGGACAGCGAGTACTACTTTAGCGAGGAAAATCTTCTACGTGACTTTTTTCTACGCCGAAAAATGGACAATCAGGGCTTCCTGCCAATAACACTTATCGCCTCGTTCCACCGAATCCAAGCGCTCACTACTGATGTCGGCCTCGTTATCGAATCCATTTTGGAGTCTGACAAATTGGAAATGGTCGATGGTTTCAAGGTCAGATTTATATTTTTCTCTTTCTCGCTTTTTTTTTTTTTTAATCCGGGTATCTGACGCACAGATATTTCAAGAAGATTGTTCAATCCTTCTTTCGAACAAGCGCCAGAAATTGTGCAAGAACAAATTAAGAGGAGGATTCGCTAACGCCACTGGAACTCTTACGAGGGTTCGATGAGTGGAGTTTGAAAGTAGGCCTCCTTACAATTCATTCGTTTAAAAACATCAACGTTGTTGAACAGTAACGACCCCGATTTCTTTGCTTCGTTATTGAAAAACCAAGAGATCGGTGTATAATTGAACTTTATTATCGCATACGAGAAACATTTTATGCTGAAGAGAAAATTGGGATCGTTTTTGATCCCCTCGTAGGATTTACGTTCGGAAAAATAGATTGCGGGGTCGTGGGATAACGTCATTCTTTTAACGTAATGTTCAAATCCAAACGATAAGGAATTTCTTAAGTTTCTATCTTGAAAAGCCAGTTTCAGAATTGAAATTGAAAAATTATTCTGGAATCAATGTCAATATTGAAATTTTCCGGAAATTTGTTTGTCCATTTTACAGTAAAATTGAAAAATTCCTTCATACAGATTAAATGAATCGTGCTCTTGCATATTCCGTAACAAATTACACGAAACAAAAGATATTTGCGTTAAAAAAAATCGACATGTGTTGAAAAATATTATTTTTCTGTGAAAGAGAACTCACGATAATAAACGTGAACAATTTCATTTGAATTTCAACGTCTTAACACAAACAAACCCAATTTTTTGCTGCCTACTTGTACACACTGGGTCTGTGAGGCCCGGCCAACTTGCGAATGGTATTGTTACCACAAAACTGAATATGTTTCCAATGTTTTTTTCTCTTAAGATCATATCATTACAGACAAAATCTTCGTGTGGTAGATATTTCCCCAAAAAACTGATTGGCATAATAAAAAAAATTTGGCTCAAAAAAAATCCACATGATTTGAAGATTTTTTGGGACTCCAAGACCCGAAAGTCTACTTCTGGGATTAAATTACGATATGATTTGGTGCGGTCAATAATTTCGCAAAAAAAAACTAATTGAAATAATAATAAAAAAATTTGTTCAGAAAAAAATGGCCGGATTTGCAGATTTTTCGGGTCTCTCAGACTGTAAAATTCTGGGGTTAAAATACGAAAAATATATAATTTGCTCGAAAATATAATTTTTATACTCGTTCTCACGTTATACATTGTAGGGTATAACAATGAGTGTTGGCGCAAATTTAAGTATGAAGGGAATATTGTAATAAATAATGAATAACAATAAAAAAACTCAAAATTTCAATAATTCATCATTTAAAATAAAATATTTTTGGTAATCTGAACTTAACGCGTGGAGTTGACGTTTTTGTTACGTTAATTGTTTTTAGGTGAGAACGAAAGTCGACCCGCTGAAATGGCCGATATTGGTAGAGACGGCAAACCCGATGTTCGAACAATCGGAGCACACGCGAGTACCGATTCCCCAATCGGATCCGTCGGTAGCAGGACAATCGGGAAAGTTTGAATTTTGTCCAGCGGCGCGTCCGTTAACCACAATTCCCGTACCTCCATTGCCGCGAATCCTTCAAACGTTGCCGTACGTTATACCCCAACAAGTAGTAAGTGGTGCCGCGAGGCTGAGCGAGTCCGAGAGTATATCGTCGTCAACCGGGGGCGAGAGCCTGAATCCCGATGTGCCAGAGTTTGTGCCAATTGTAATGGCAACGAGTAAATTCTCTAGCCAATCGGCCTTTAATCACAAAGAGAATAATAATCGATCGAAGGAAGAAGAGGAGAGATGCGAGGAGGAGCGTCGAAAAATGGAGATGTCGTCGTTGAGCTCGAGAAATTCTGACAAAACAGCCGAATCCTCGAATTCCACGAGCAAATTTAATTCCCAAATGGCACAGGTTAACGGTGATATTGAACCCTCCGCCAACGACGTATGGAAAGAGGTGCGTGCGTGAAAAACAAAAAAAAAATCCAAAAACAATAAACAATTAAAACAAACAAAAACAATAAACCAATTACAAAATATCACAATCACGATTATTGAGCTTCTTGACTTCCTCATCGTTGGAACTTCATCATGGACACACCCTTCTTCTCCTCATCTAATAAATCGATCGACATTCAACAGGTCAAACGAAGAGTCAAGCAGCCTCCCAAAGACAAACCCGAAGAACGAGGCAGATCCGGACACAAAGGCGAGGAGAGAGAAGAGCTGGACTTTCAATTTGACGAGGAATTAGACACTCCCCCACCTACCGGACGCCACAATGCATTCTCCGAATGGTAAGTTATTTTTATCTCTCTTTAAACGTCAAATCAAATTTCTTCTCGATTCAAAACAATTACAAATCATTTCTTTCCAAATATACCGCACTGATCACTCCATTTTTTTACTCAAATCGATTTTATGATTTCTTTTTTTTACATATTCAAGTCAACTTTCGCTTTGAAATGTAAAGAAATTCCCACTCCCTCGTACCGAACAAAAGTAGCTTCCCAATTTTCCGACCCTTTTTGTATTTTGAATATTAACGAAAGTACTGGAAACTGAATCCGAGACCGCCTGGAACAAAATACTGAAGAAAGTGTTGAGAAATATCGAAATTTGATCCATTTATTTCGCGTGAATTATTGTTCAAAATATTTATCAAACATAAAACCGAGTGTCCCTTGAAAATGTGGAACTTTGCAGAAAATTTAAAGCTTAATTTGTATCGAACGAATTGAACATTAGCGAAGCAAAAAAAAAAGAAAATGTGCGGCAGGAGAAAAACGTTGATTCGTAGACGACTATTGTAATTGAACGAAAACATCGTAATTAACATGATGAACATATATTTTTTTGTCTTCTTTTCCCGACTGAGGAACCGTGAAGATTAATATAATCTGAAATAACGTGATACTAATTATTGTCCAACTCACTAGTTCGAAGCGATGGATTTTATGAAAACAAAAAACGTTTGATTGTCAGGTCCGAAGATGACGACGACTACGAACTTTCCGACAGAGATATCAACAAATTATTGATCGTTACACAAACAACAAGCACAAATACCAACGCTGCTGCTGCTGCTGCTACTCCTGCGGCAATACCCTCCAGGATCCCAAAACATGAGGGACACGATCGTACAGGAGATTGGACGACTAGGGTTAAAATGACTCAAGATTTGGAACAGGCTATCAATGACGGCTTGTTCTATTACGAGGAGGATTTATGGGATGAACATGGTGTCAGGGTAAGACAAACTTACCCCTTTCTATTACGGGAGTCATCCCACGTAACAGCTATTTTTTTGGGAATTTTTTTTCGGTGATTTTGAACACAGTATCTTTGAATCTTTACCATATATTTATTGACATTTTTACAATCCCTCAGAATTTTATCAAACTAAAATAACGAGTCGAATCTACTTTAAATCGTTTGGAAGACACTCGTGTGTAGTAAATATCTTGCGCATCAGTAATAAAAATATCAAACGGTATTTTTATTTGTAGACCTGAGGCTATCGCCGGAACTGGAGTAAAGTAAAAACATTGAAAATTGAATTTTTCGCACGGTTTTAAAAATTAAGTTCCAAGTCTCGTCAACAATTTACTAGGCTAAAAAATCGATGATTTCGGTGAATTTTTTTTCCGAACGGAAATAATTATTCGAAATTTTTTAAACTTTGGCATTATTACTGTGTACTTTATTGTACCAAGAAGTATTTTCAAAATTACAAAAAATAAAAAATGTCCACCACCATGTCGACTGGCTTTGAAGCAGGTCGACCGGAGACTTCGAAATTTGCCGCTCGTTGTTGTCTTCTGAAACCAATACGATTGAAGATTTTTGGTCTTAACATTCACAGGTTCTGTATGAGCTTAAGAAAAGAGTAAAAAATCCAAAAATTGAAAGATTTATACGGCTTCAAAGCGGCAGTTGCTCCTTTTAATGACATTTTTCTTATATTTTTATAGTGGAAACAGACTTTTTTTAGCCGATTTTTTTAAACAATTAGGATCAAGTGGAAGATAGTGATGTTGTTCACTCGTGTGCTAAATTTGGTTAAAATCGTTTAAATTGTTTTCACGTGAAAACGGCCGTCAATTGGAAAAATCCAATTTTGAGTAGAACGCGTGAAAAGTCAATGATCAAGCCTTCCATTCGATTTAAAATTTTATTACGGAGGGCTCAAGACATTACACCAAAAAAAGAATCAATTTATTGAAAGTTGTAATGGGATTTCCCTTGAAAAAAAAATGAAATAATACATTTCAACCTTTTGTTAATCGAGATTTTGCATATTTATATTTATATTCGAAAAAATGAATTTTTGTTTATTTCTGGTTGTTGAGCGATGAAAAAAATGGATACATTTGTATTTTTGTATTACAGTATGGTTCCTCATCGTCGATCGGTAGCTACAAGACTGTTAACGTTATAAGTCAGGCAGCTTTCGAAAAAATGGCGCCAAAAGCTCCCCGCAAAACGAATCCCGAAGTTCCGCCCCCGCCTCCTGCGTCCGAGGACATGGAAATTTCGCAATCTTTGCCGACCCAGGTGAAAATCTGGTTGTTTTAAAAAAATCTTCCAAATATTGACATAATGCGGAAAAAGGCAAAATAATAATAATTATTTTTCGCGGAATATTAGCTGCCGAGTAGCGTCGAAGATAAACGCGATCGACGAGGTGAAAAAGGCCGCTGGAAGGAAGACCGGACGAGAGGAGGAAGTCGGAGAGGCGCTGTGCCTCGTTTCTTCGCTGTTGTCAAAGACGAACCTGCGGTCGATCCTCGAACGCCGAGGAAACGCAAAACTCGTCACAGCAATAATCCACCGGTCGAACATCACGTCGGTTGGATAATGGACGTTAGGGAACATCGTCCACGTACTTATTCGACAGGGTACGTTTTTCGAAATCAAAAAAAAAATTTTTATTTTCGTAAAACCTTCGAAATATCCAAAATCCACAAAAAGCCGAATCCAAACAATCGAATTATTTTTTATCATTATTTAAATCTCACATCAAATTATTTACAATAATATTCCGATTTATATTGCAAAATATTACATTTTTTTATAATTATTTTGATTTTTTATTGTTTTTTGCTTTTTGACAAACAGAAGCAGTACGGGTACGAGTCCAAACGAAGGCTACCTTGCGAGCAGTTACGGCAGCGCTCCGCAGTCTTTACCAACGTTCCAACACCCCAGTCACGCATTGCTCAAAGAAAATGGTTTCACACAACAAGTTTATCACAAATATCACTCGAGATGTTTGAAAGGTATGTAACAAAAGGAGAAGAAAAAAAAATCGTATAATCGTACGAAAATGTGGTTGACCTGCAGTAATTGTTGATTTTCTCGATCGATTTGTTTGAACAGTTGAAATTTTTGTATTCATTTAGAACGAAAAAGACTGGGCATCGGTCAGTCACAGGAGATGAACACATTATTCCGCTTCTGGTCGTTCTTCCTTCGGGAAAACTTCAATCGCACGATGTACGAGGAATTCCGAAGTGTTGCTAAGGAAGACGCTGTCGAGGGTTATCGTTACGGCCTCGAGTGCTTATTCCGCTATTACAGCTATGGCCTTGAGAGAAAATTCAGGCCTCAACTGTACAAAGACTTCCAAATTGAGACTATGATCGATTACGAGAGCGGTAAGTTTTTTAATATTGCGCAATTTTAACTCTGTAACTTTGACTTAAAATTTTGTTAAATCGAATGAAAAATGCACGTAAAAGCTTTTTTATTACTGTGAAAATCGATTATCACGGATCGATAAATTGAGCCCGTGCGAGAGAAAATTTGTGCGGTTTCGCTGACACCACGAGGCCTCTGGGTCGAAGAGTGGAGTTTGAAAGTAGCCAGCACTACAAATTTCCATTTTTTAAACTCTTTTCCTGAAAATCAATTTAAAAAAAGCTTTGCCGAAGATCGTTTTTGTATTTGTTTTTCTTCTTTCCCTCCTTTCAGGCCAGCTCTACGGACTGGAAAAGTTCTGGGCGTTCCTAAAGTATTATAAGCACAGCGATAAATTACAAGTAGAACCTACACTGCAAGAATATCTGTCCAAATTCAAGAGCATCGAAGACTTCCGAGTTGTCGAGGTGAGTTTCTAACGCGTCTTTCTCTGCTTCGTCGTCTTTTTAACAACGATAAACACTGGTCAATGTACAAAATCTAGTTTGTCATATTTTTACATATTTGGGACAGTCTTTGCGTAAAAAGTTAATTTTTTTAATCAGTTTTGTGATTGTAACGTAGCAATTTATGCGTACAAGGTTGAAGTCGCTATATACACATTAGTAAATCGCTGAAAGCCTCCGGTGGGTGGATATTCCTCATTAAATAATTGTTGAAAAAATCCAAAATACAACCGAAACGTTTCTCCATTTCCGCCGCATCTATCACAATGCAATCTTTAAGGTATTTCTTTTACGAACTCGAATATCATACAATCAAAAAAGTACGACCAGTTGCTCGGGGCCAAAAAGAGCCTAAATTTGTTTTACCCACAGTCATTCCGATTTGCGTTGAATATTCATTTTTTTCATTTTCGCTCATTCTAATATTCGACAATCGTGGTAAATAATTAGTTTACAAAAATAAAA
>JABSMR010064558.1:0-13765 GCA_018902295.1 Dusona sp. PSUC_FEM 10030013 | reverse complement strand
ATATCTATGTTTATTTTTGATGTCGTCGCTTCGATACTCTATTATGTCAATACCTACTGATTAGGTAGTCTTAGCATTTAGCTCTCCATATATAACATATAATCGTGGATAACAGATATACCGAAGATTATTTTTAATAGATTTGCACCCTAGACTTGATCTGAATTGAAAGGGCGGATAAATCCGAATCGATAGGCTGAAGATAGTCCCGATTATATTCCCTCGGAGGAGTACAGATACTTTTTCACACCATATAAGCCAGTCTTGTCAATATGATAAGAGAGGAAGGGAGAAAATACTCTTGGGAAAACTTTCGTGCCTGTACTTTGGATGACAGTAGATCATGGGGAAATATTATCACTATTCATATGAGACTTTTCTTGTCGAAAAACTCGTATGAGAAGATGGTCAGGGGTTGAAATATATTGACATTTAACGTGGCTTTTATTAATCGCAATCAGTTACTTATGCTTCGCAACAATGCAAATAAATGGTATGATTAAATGGACCGTAATTTCTTTTCTTTCCATGCAACAACAATTTTAATAATACCAATTCAAAAATACCCATCAAATAAACTATGAACGTGAATACTTCCCGAATAGTTCAATTATTTTTATCTTACAAGATAAGCATTAAATCATTTTAAAAACGACACTTTGTCCCGTAGAAACATTCAACGTATTATTATATCGTAGTGAAACATGAAATTTCTAAGTTTCCTGTATTGACATTGCGGTTAACCAGAATGAGAATTGCACTTAGCACAATTGCAAGTAACTTAGAGGTATATTGTACTACGCCAACGAGTTCCACCGTGCGGACTCGTTGCAATGTGGTTTTCTACTTTTATTTTTTTGAGAACACACGCGAGAACGTGTGAGCCATAGGAACAGCACGATGCCGAACACGCGATCTACGGCTTTATGCTCTTCTGTTGCACTTATGCATCTCTTCATGCCTCTGTTGGTCGGGGCTGTATTTATAGATTCTATTCAGCACGTTACTCCCTACGTATATACCTAGGAGTGTATATCAGCACGGTACACCATCAGAAACGTGTACGCGAGTAACGAACGAGACGCATTTGCATTACAACAGTTCGCAGAACGAAGGTGACAGTTTATGGTGCCACGCCTTTGGTACTCGCGATTAGTAAATGAGATAATCAAGAAATTCCGATGACCGTAGTTGGTGTTTGCAGTTTATTTTATCGCCTTTTCGTCTACGATATTATTACGATTCAGGTCGTAATGACATTCGAAAGTATTCGTTATTCTGTTGTTCCCATTCGTTGAACATCGCTCTTTCGTTCTTTGATATTTTTTTTCAGATGCTACTGAAGTTCCTAAATTTTTTTCTTTATTACCTACTTTTTCACGAATCATTTACTAAAGAAATTCTCTTTCAAAATATTATAATGTTACACAAATTGAAAGGAACTAATTTTTTTTCTCTTCCGTTCGCTGATTACAGATCTGCCAATTACGCAAACTCAACGAAGGAGTGCGAGCTCTCTGACATGGATAGATTGACCATTGCCGGCTCGAATGCTTTCCAGACATCGAAGGGCTTCGACTACCTTGAGAATCATTGCGTCGACGAACCCGTGAAGCTTTGCGAGTTCAAGAAACTCTCGGGTCGTATTCTTAAGACGGTTGACTCGGTTTATCAGGACGTCGGTACATCCGAGGAGTGCCGCGAGCTCTGTCTCAACTCTCCTTTCCGCTGTCACTCTTACGATTACGGTGATACCGGTGACATGGTATGCCGTCTTAGCCATCACGCGCGGGCTACTCTTTCCGATATTCAGGCAAGTGTTCGATACCTTACATCCATTTTTTATAATAATTATGATACCCCATTTACCATTTATGGGGGATAAAAATTATCCCCCATTTTCCAGATATTGGTATAAAATAATTGATTTAAAAATAATCCCCTACTGCCGTGAAAATGAATAAAGTCACATTAAAATTATTTTCAATGATAAAATACTATCTTCTCCTGTTAAAAAAAAAAATAATAATCGATTCGATATGAAGATCAACTAAAAAAAAAAAATCCCTCGTGGCGAAAAAACACAACATTATTGCACTTAGAGTTAAAAATGTAGAGATTAATAACCGTTGCGAAAAGCTACGTGAAATTTTTTATGAACGAATACAAAAACACAAGAGATCGGTTATTCAAGAGCCCTAGAGTATGCCACAATAGCGTTGAAAGAAGAGAAAAAATCTTGGTACGAGAGGGAAAAACCCATTCTCACCAACCTGTTGAAGCTGAACCGTGATGCTGTCACTCTATCGCTTGTCCCGTTACAAGTTCCCAACGTGTTTCCCTCATGGACTTGCATACCCCAACGCAGAAACTAACGTCACAAGTTGATAGATTTATTACATTTTTCATTGTTAAAAAAATTGGAACCTATACAAACAAAACGTATGTTTACAAGATTTACTAGAAATAAATTCTAAATGTCAATTCCCACACAGAACAAAACACCTAATGGATAAATGAATGATTACAATGCGTCATGAATTATATATTTAACGAACGATAGAACTTTGTAGGCGATGAAGAGTTAATCGAAGTGGATAATTAACGTTGGAGAATAATTACAGGACCCTTATCTTGAAGTCCCGGAAGCATCAACATACGAGTTGAGCTCGTGCTATAATGTTACGATCGATTGTCGCGCTGGTGACATGGTGGCCAGAATTCAGACGAGCAAGCTCTTTAACGGCAAGGTATACGCAAAGGGTTCACCAAACTCTTGTGTCCAGGACATCAAGGGCGCTCTTGAATTTGAGTTACGTATGGCATATGACGATCTTGAGTGTAACGTGAGACAACAGGGTCTGGGACGTTATCTGAACGACGTTGTTATTCAACATCACGATACTATAGTAACAAGCTCGGATTTAGGACTTGCGGTAACTTGCCAGTACGATTTGACCAACAAAACCGTTTCTAACGAAGTCGATCTTGGTGTACATGGTGATATTACCCCTGCATTGTCTGAAGAAGTGATCGTTGACTCACCCAATGTGGCTATGAAGATAACAGATCGGAATGGAAATGACGGTGTCCCCTCTGCCGAAGTTGGTGATCCACTTGCCCTCAAATTCGAAATCCTCGATCCCAACAGCCCCTACGAAATATTTGTCCGAGAACTCGTTGCTATGGACGGCGTTGACTCGAGTGAAATTGTTCTGATCGATTCTGATGGCTGCCCTACCGATCATATTATCATGGGACCTCTCTACAAGACCGCATCTTCTCGCAAAGTGAGTACTTTTTCATCTCTTTATTTTAATGTACGTATGCTTTTGAAATCTCTGCGCTAAGAAATAGCAGTTTCTAAGTTTATTGCGCTTGAATACATTCAAAGATAATACTTTTGAACCAATAAAATCTTGGTAAATTCAATTCAAAGCCTTAAATCGATGATATATTATATGAAAATTCATGAGATCAATTTTATATAAATGGGAATATATTCTCGAGAAACGAACGAAAACGAAAAACAATATCTTTTTATGAATGCCAATTATTTAACACAAGCAATGTATAGAATGACGATAGAAAATGGAAATCTAGAAACTAAGACAAAGGTTTCCCCATTCAATTAGGGTGGTAACGTGGTCGATTGAAATCTTCTTATGCAGTTAGATCGCATAGCGTACTTTTCGACTCGATTCTTGGTGCAATTTCATTAAAATGAAGTGGTTGGCGGTAGCTTAAAGTCGAGCGGGGATGGTTCATTCCCGTAAATGTCGATATCGAGACAGGTGTCCTACTCGGTCTGTCGACCCACCCATGCCTGGAGAACTCTCCAGTCGAAATGGAGCGATAGCTATGGCGACAATAGTTGGCTCGCGTGGCTCACCGTATACCAGGAGCACTCTTCGAAATTGATTTCCCAAGGGTAAATATCGCGTTGTTGCGGATGCGAGGCCGAAACCCTATGTTTTCTCACTCACGAACCCGCACGCCTATTATCGTATTATCGTTAGGCATAATGGACACTAGGTGGCAATGGGCTCGTGACCGGAGGATAATGACCTAGCCTTGCGGTAACACACGTGAGAGATTCTCATCTCCGCTACTTATTCTCATGAAAATATATACCCAATAAAACGATTATCCCCATTGGGAGATCAGACGATGTATTTTTGGCCGTACAAGTACGTGAGATTGAATAATTTATCTTTACGACGATGGCTATAATGAGGTTATAAATCCAGAAAAATGAATTGATGTACGGAGCCTCGTGGTGTTGGGTAAAAATCTTATATTCCGATATGTACGAGTAGATATAAAAAGATGTTTAATGTAGAGATCAAATTTTTTCGAGCAAGCACAATAATACAAATTTTAATTTGAATACAATTATTAAATCCCAAGTTAATCATCTAACAGTTAGATGAGGCACGAAAAAGACGAATTGTGCGGGGGTACTCGAGATCTCATCGGTCGTGCGAGTTTAGATTTGACCTTAACAGAACACCCTTAATCATTCCATCAAACATTATGAACTAAAGGGAAGTTAATTGTATCCTCAAGAAATGATCTTTAAACAAATGTTGAATCTTGGAGTTTCACATGCTCAAGTGTATCATTAAGAAATAGTCGGGTTTCGAGAGGCAGAACTTAGGTATTAGGTATTATTTTAACACGGTGTATTAAAAAAAAACAGGTTCAAGATACATGGATAAAGCCACTACTTTAGGACAATCTACATCTCTGGTTCTTTAAATGAGTTAAAACCACGACGGTGAAATATTTTAAGTGGGAGGAGAGAACAGAAAGCAATGTAATGATAGAGGTGAAAGGGATGTATACACGAGGGATTCTCAGGTTAATCAATCACGCAGGTTGACAGACTCGAGAGTGTACCTAATCGGAAACTGACGGTTGCTATTCCAAGGGAAAGAGTCAATGAGACTTGAGCTCCTGTTATCACGTCTGTGGGTGGCCCATGAATTCTTTTCCAAGTCTTCAGCGATTTATTCAATCTTTAACGTCGTCAATGTAAACGAAACACATAGGGGAATGAGCGGACGTTAATTTCCAGCATAGCATTAAAATACAAAAGAATACAATATCTCCATAGTTTCGTATGCACGCTACACAACCCAGAAATTGTGGGTGCTGCCATTCAGTATTTCTTCTGCGCCTACGTTTCACTTCTCTTTCTAATTCCTCTCTCTTTTACATTGGTAAACAAGTATAACCTTGCTTAAGTGGCTTGGCATCAGTATTAATTGAAGGGTTCAGTTGTGGGTAATCAACTAAGAAAAATACATCGTCGAGAACCTGAAAAGGCTAAAGAAAGAGGGATGAAGAAAGTGAAGGGGAGAGAAGAAAGAGAAAAACAGCTCTGAACGTGTAGTTGTAAAATATACTAATAATGTAACAACTCTAACGGAAGATCAACAGTTTCTTATGCAAATATCAGCTTCTAAGGCATATCGGTGTGTGAACTGTACTCGGCTCAGGAGATAGATTTGATGTATGTATATGTATGTTGTGCTCTCGACTTCACTCGAATTCCATTACAGAAATAATTGTAACGTTGGGAAAATGAAATGTAGATGCAGTAAAAAGTTGGTTAGTTTCGATTAAATTATCAGAGTGAAGCCAACACCATTCTCAAATTGTACCAGAATATATATTCAAATATCAATATCGGCATCTGCATTTGTCACTCAACTGTGACGACTGAAATTTCGGAATTTCCGGCAATCTAGTCGGAAAATCGCTCCATTTGACATTTAATATGGCGTTATTGTGTCAAAAATTGATATATCGAGATAAACAAATCTAGTTTCTGCAGTTCCCGATTACGGATTCATCGAGTGTTTCAAAAAGCTTGATTGCGGAAGCTATTAATGGTTTTTTGAGATTTTATCGCAAAAATTCGATTAGAACAAAGTGACCGGAACATTCGATGTTTCTGGATCAAATCCCATGGGAATAAGCGATTAAAAAAATAGTAAAAATTATCACCTTTTATTTATATTTTTTTAGACAAAATTTCGTCTCTCCACAAAAATGCCTCTTACGTTTTTTTCTATTGAAAGGTGAGACTTTAACCAGTATATTAAACCCATTTGTATTCGAGTTCCTTTCAAAATGACGTTCGGTTTATACATTTATGTTCATGTTTCGATTTTTTTAAGTCAAGACTGATTTTCGAAATTTTCTGTGCACAAACTTTTTTTTTGCCACCACGTTATAGACAATATATCGAAATACTATACAAGCCTAGTTTCTATTGCGGATTATGAGCTCACTGTCTGTCATAATATAACGCAGCATCGCTCAGCAACAGAAGATATTGTTTCTTATATTGTGAACTAATTATGGTTAATAAAATACAATTTCCAGTAGCGAAAAAAAGCGGCTTGAGGCAATAATAAACCTAAAAAAGTTTCATGAAGTTGTTATTTTTTGAAAGTGCGAAGTACGCCGTGCAGAAAAGTTCTCATTAGACGGTTTTGTATTTTCGTTTCCATTCAATTCGATCGATTTTGTTGAACGTAATAATATCGGAGAAAAAGTGTATACGGAAAGTACCGTTACGAATATACGTGACAAGATTCGCGGAGTGAATAGTTCGCGAATAGTCAAAAGAAGACAATCAGTGCACTATGAGATGGAAGGGAAAAAATAAAGGAGGGAGAGAAAAAAGTTTGTGTTCCCGGAGCATTCTCTAGAGTATTGGACAAGCGCGGAGCAAAAGCGAGAGATCAGGTGGTGTCAGCTGCAGCAACTTTCCTGGCTACCCGCTTCAAAGAAAGTAATTTACTTGGCGCGCGGTCGGAGAGGACGCTGAGTGACTACGAGGATCAACGGGCGACAATCTTAGCGTCGAAGCGAAAGAAGACTTTGCCATACTTGCAATCTCCATTGGCAGGCAAAAATGCGAGTGTGCAAAGTCTGGAAATTAAAAAAAATATTCAAGCAAATTCACGGAGAAGCGGTTAGGAGATTCGCCATTGTCGTGAACCGATATTGGTTTGAGCGAAATTCTTTGAGAAAATGACTGCCTGAAAGTAACTTTTTCCAAGGAACGTTCGTTGCAAATTTTTCCGTAATCTAGACCAAGCAAAATATCATTATGGAGAAAGCTTATCCATTTCGCTTCATAAATAAATATCTCTCGAATCTTAAGCCTCGTTAAAATGGACAATTACTGTTCTAATAAAACGAAGTATTATTATATTTCACACGGAAACAAGGGGATAAATCAAGCAAAAAGATTCAGCAAGATTTCGGATTGCTCTAGCTCGGAGATCAAGAGCGTCTCGAAATCGAAGATGCGAATGCCTCCTATTCGTGTTGGCAAATATAGTATTCAGCAAGCAGATAAACGTTAAATCGTGAGGCCGATATCGTTTCGTTTCATCGCCACGACGTCCTCCCCTAAGGTTTTCTGAATCCACAGTCTGGTCTTACAAAAAAGAAAGTCGGATGAAAAAAAAAATTTCTCGATCCGAATAATCTGAGAATCTACGAAGGCGTTGGCAATTTCTCGGTAACATTGAAGCGAAAAGCTGATGCGTATGTATTTACATAGTTACTCAGTGCGCTTGTGTATCACGCAAAACTTTGCGTCTTGATATTAATCCCGATGAAAAGTGGAGCTTGTGGGTCCAGATATTCTCCCATGAGGGATCTCGAAACACGTTGAAAATTATTCCTGTATTCGCTATAGCTGTATTAGATACTACCACGTGAGCGCATAAACCAGCTCGTGGATTATCAGATGAAACGAAACTGCTCTATCCTCTTGAAAGCGCTTACGGGAGGCGGAGACCTCTAATTTCTGCGAGATTGCAAGGATCAATATTTGCATTCTCTATCTCTATTCGTCCAGCCTCACCCCGCCATGATTCCGCAAGCTGTTTACATCTACCCTACGGGGAAACTAAACTCTCGTGCGTGCCTTCGTCTCTTTGATTTAAACCGGCAGAATATATATCTAAATCTTGTTTAGTCCGAGATATGTGACATGATATTCTTTTAAACGCACACAATATGAGTACATCTTACTTTGCTTCGATGTCAAATCGAGAAATGGTTAAGAACGCTTTTTCAAGAATTCATAATTAGAAATATGGATTAACAAAATCCAAAGTAAGTGAAAGACGAAAATTTGGAAGTTATGAATTTTCTTCCGGTAATATTCAAATAATGCTTTGTATACTTTTATAAGCAAACAAAATTGTGAATGCTTCCTATTAGTTTTCATGGTTGCAAACTTGTAAAGTATTCTTCAAACCTTAATAATCCTATAATCCAAACCCATTTAAGTTAGAAGAACTACTTGCAATTTAGAAACTTACAAATATCCGAAATGATGCAAACATATTCTGCAAACAATTTTTTGTAAAATGGAGAAAAAAATGGTTGTGAAAACTGATAGTAAAAGAATTGTTTGTCCAGTAGACAACTCAGTAAAAGTGAAGAGAAGAACAAGTGAGTACATTCAATAATTTCAAAGTGCTGACTGGAAAGAGGTAGTAAAGTGGAATAAAACGAGTAGTGGAGGGTCTTATGACTGTATTCTGTACAGGGAGGATTATTTGAAGACTGGCGTTACTCAGATGGTGACTCTCGAGGATGATGATAAAACATGTGGTAGCTCAAACGAGCTATAGGGCAATAGGAGGGAGTTTGGCAAAGAGAGGGTACACAGAGGGGCAACTGAGTTACCAGAGCTAACTGGATAGCTACATTGCAAGCTTAGAGAAAATCGAGACGGTATAATGCGCGGCGAGGGAAAGGAGCGGAAGGGCGTGCGCAAGCCGATGAAATACGCGCAAGCAGGGTCGTAGGAAACATAAATTCGCTGGTGCGGGCGTTTACCGGAGGTTCACGAGAAACTCGGGTTCCCTCTGGTGGTGGTGGTGGTTCGCGAACCCCTCGCTTTTATACCTCCTTCCCTTTGCATTAACTTGCTCTTCGCTCCAAGGTACCTATACGTACCATCCACCTACCAAAAGCTCTCTACCCCTTTTAGTTTCCCGCGGGGGCGCCGCTCGGGAAGTTGATTTTATTAGCTGACTGGGAAGAGAAACGAGTCCACTTTGGGCTTTGGCGAAACGACGAGAAAAGGGAGATTCTCTCTCTTTCTCTTTTTGGTTTCCATCCCTCCTATTACTGGACTTTGTGCAGAGAGCGTTGGTTGCATGCACATGCAGACCGGCATTATCCATCCAGTCGTTCTATTTCTTTCTTCGTTTCTCCTTCACGTTCCTTTTTCCCCGAACCTTCCATTCTTTTTGTGTTCTTTCGACCCCTTCCTCCAGATTCATTCTGTCTGCTCCCGACTGCCGAATTTCTTACGGTAAAACTTTTCGCCGCGAAACACACCACCCTGTATGTCCGTCACGTAGCGAGAAAAGGAATGAGGAGAAGAAGAAGAAGAAGGTAGAAAGAACGTAAGAAGAGGTTGAGTCTGCACTGGCATTGAGAGGCGGACCGGGAGGAGCTCGACGTTATCTCCGCGTAGATCCCCCTCCCCCTTCGTCGTCGTCGCTTTAAACGAAATTGGAAACGTTTCTCTCGTCTCACATACACCAAATAAAAACTATACGCTTGAGACCAAGTGTCTTCTTGGTTGCCTTTCGTCCAATCGCGTGACAACACAGCGCACGTAAGAAGAGACTGCCAGTTTTCAGTTATGGGCAACCCTTAATGTCTTTCGCGTTGATGGTCCTTTTAAATGAATGATTAAAAACCACTCAATGATCGTGTAATATTTGGATACATGTTGCAGATATAATACTTTCGCAATCGTTTATTCAACTCAATAATATAAAAGCCGCTGCCCCTGACAACTCTACATATCTCTCATACAACCGAACAGATATTCATTTTGAAGGGGCAGAACATCATAGAATTCAAGTCTCCAACTTTCCAGGAATGTTTACACCAGAAATACAACCCAGAATGAAACTGTTGAAGTGACGAACGTACTCTAGATCCTTCTCATTACCCATACAAATATGGACAGTTTAATACTAGTATTTTCCTTCGTTCTTGCAATGACACTACGTATCCACGTACTGTGTGACAAAGTTGTAGCAAAGTTGCAGGTCCAACAATTTTCTGGTTCTCTCCTACAAGTAATACAAGTCAAAGCTATTTAGGGAAAATTGCAAGTAGTGAGGACATCGAGATGGCAGATATCTCGGATACAGCACGTACGACTTAGCTATTTTTACTTTTATACCGGTATGCAAATTGCATGGGAGGACTTTGCGGTCTTCCCCTTTGGACCAAAATAATTAGATATCGCTGATTGAGGTAGAAAAGGAAGTATAGGTGGATTATTAAATATGCATAAATTTAATTTTCATTGGCTGCATCTAATAACTCAAGTTAAATATTCCAGGGAAGTAGTTAAGCCGAAAGTTTTGTTGTCATGAATTCTCTGATTCGTGATGATTTTGTTTCTCGATCAACGCGTGTGGACAAGCATAAAAATGAGCCTTAATGAACGAAGATCACATCCGGATAACTTTATAGGCAAAACCTTAACGAATTGCAAGGAAATGACAGCAAAAATCAAAACATGACATCTCAATAATTTGAGCCTTGGGAAACAAGACTTTAGTCTTAATTTTTGTTGTCCACCCAGACAGGGTTGCCGTAACTTGTACCATGACTACATCGCTTATGAGTTTGTATCGTTTTGATACGATCAGTGACTTGATAGCAACGATAGTCTTCGTGGAAGGTTTTACAACTTTTTATGAAAAACCTGGTCCTACGAGAATTCCACGATCGAGCGTGTGCAAGAGATGATTGATCGCTTATCCCTCTTGCCTTCTACAAATAAGGACGGACTCATGTTAACGTGACGATCCTTCATCGTCACGTCGTACCTCTCCAACAAACAGAAACTCGCTTGTCAGGCAGAAGCGGAAAAATCTCCTGAAGTAAAGTTTCTCGTACTCTCCCTGCCCTTCCTCACACGTTAATTATCATCAAGTAGTAGTACGACAGGAAATCAAACCTTCAAATATGTTCTAGTTAAAATCATTTTGTAATTAAAGAAGATACAGTTTTTTTTCTTCAAACTGCTTTACATGCACAAAAAAATATTCATACAATTCAAAAAGCAAAAACATTTGAATCAGAACAGGGTTCTATAAACGACTGCAAAACAAATATGATTTTTTTTAAAGTCCCGACTGATTGATCGAAACTAAAAAAAAATTAAATAAACTATGCACAATGGTAACCAGAAAATCGTACATAATGTCCTTACTATAGTGAGTGGCTTATACAACTTTCTTCATGCGAAACCAGAATTATACAATGTTCATGCCCATTCAACAATTTTTGTAAGCTACGTTTTAAATAATTGGAATGCGAGGTGCAAGTTTCTCCTTTTCCCGGTTTCCGCAAACGTGTGCTCTTATTCCTAACAACTAATTAGTGGCACGCTGAATTTTGTTGGAGGATAACAAACAACTTTAGACGAGTGCATTGTTTTAACAAATAGTATCGCGAGTATTTTGTAGCCCTTTTTCAGCAACTTTCCCCATTTACGTGTTACTTGACGTGTTAACGAATATATCAGGTACAATATCACCCGATGTAAGCTATCAAATGAGTTTTACATAAAATAGACTCGTGATACATTGAAAATTATGATGATTTTTTAATTAATGCGTTTAAAAAAGTCGTTACGTAAAAATGAAGGAAAATGACCATTAAGTAAATAATCGATACCTTTTTGTTTATTTGTGTGCAGGTACTTCTGTCACATTTCGATGCCTTCAAGTTCCCAAGTTCCGAAGTTGTGCAATTCCGCGCGCTGGTGACTCCGTGTATGCCTTCTTGTGAGCCAGTGCAATGTGACCAAGAGGAATCAACGGGTGAGCTACGTTCGGTGATAAGTTATGGTCGTCGAAAGCGACGTTCGACGTCGCAAACACGAGAAGACCTTCTTCTGGTACAATCGATTCAGATTACGGATAAATTTGGTTTCGAGCGAGACGGAAAAATGAGCAATCGTACGGCGATCGCGAAGGACACGAGTTTTATGGAGAACGAGGATCTCGCATCTGCGGTTTCGGGAATGTGCGTTAACATGGGTGAGGCAATAATAGCGGGAACATTGTTCCTCGTTGCACAGATAATTGTAATAGCGGCGTGGACCTTTACCTGGCAGCGTCGTAGACAAATATTGAAGCATCAGGAAGCACTTTCAGTTTCGGTTTCGGTACCGGGTATGCATAATTCCAGTGGAATGCCGGGACGTGCGGATAGCCTTTGCAAATTATACGACGCTGGTTATTCGCGCCGTTTTTAACGAGCCTCTATAAAGCCTACCACCGTAAGCGAAGGAAAGAGCAAAATAGCACGACCGGGACATGTGTTAATTCTCATGTTTAATCAAGCCTCTCTTTTCTTTTTTTTTTTAATCTCGTGTTGACGCGCGCGCTTATAACAATATTGTCCCACCACCATCCACCACAATTTCACATAATTTTTTTCTCTCATATACTCTCGCTTGTATCGTACTTGTCATGTTGATTTAGTGATTCGACTATTCGACGACGCGCTCACCGCAACTTTGATCCGCGAAAGCATGCTTTTTATTACAATCAATCAATCGTTCGTCCCAATGTCGGAAAATTATGCTACTTGCGCGTCATCGACGAATAATAAGCGCACTTGCGTTACCTCTCTACCCTCCCTCACTATTTCAATTATACGTACACTATATATCGAGAAACGGATGCACGGTGGTGACCCAGTCCACTCAGAATCGAGATGTGATTAAAGGGGCACAAAACTCGGTATCTCCAATGTCCTCGATGGTATTTTTATTATTATTTCTTTATAAATAGAAAAAAATATTCTCTTGCTGCTCCGTAACGGGCAGTCGCTCCGATCGATCGTTCGACATCGACCCCAAGTTTACGCTCGACCGAGTGAACTCGATTCACTTTCGATCGGAGCTTCGACATGAGTTCTCGATTTCTCTCAACGCTTTTTCTTTTAATATTATTTTTTATAACCGTGCAATTTCATTAGTATCTCGCGTTAGTCATCAAATTACGGGAAGGTATCTTTCCGCTTCTCAACTTTGTGCGCTTGGGGAGACTTGGACGCGATGGAACGTAGAGTTGAGTAAAATTCTTAGCGGTCCAGCAACAAGTTTCGAGCGTGGCTACCACCGGATATAATTAAAAACGTTTGACGGTGAGAAAGAGAGTAAGATAAGAAAAAAGAAGAAAGCGAGAACGAAGCGCGCGTGTCAGGAAAAGTATGCTCCTCGAACGATCGTACTTTGCCTTTTTGCATAGTGCCCTACCTGCTTACTGACCTATTTGCTTCTTGGAGTAAGGAGTAATATCTCGTGCTGAAATTCCATCCTTACAGAGTAATGTTAGAATCGTCAGAATCATAATTATTTGTTGTCTCTAGCATTAAAGTCGCGTTGCATAAAGTGAATACGATAAAAGTAACATCCAAGTATAAGAATTCGTCTTGATAAAGAAAACACTCGAGGCTTGATGTAGAGAAAATTTTAGCTCGCCTCTTCGTATGTCTCTGATTTTCTCAGCTTCTTTAATGGAGCTGAAGAAAGCTGTGAATCGATGATCGCGAGTCGTTCAGAAGATTGGTAAACGACCCTGAGACACTCTTACGAAAATACAGATAAATCGTGAATGATATGATAATACGCCAAGTGGCATACACACCAACACACACACATATATATATATAT
>JABSMR010064447.1:0-13766 GCA_018902295.1 Dusona sp. PSUC_FEM 10030013 | reverse complement strand
ATATTTTTTTAATAATAATAATAACTATTACAAGTTGGTATTATAACAATTAGCCTTTTCCGACATTTTAACCCCTTAATGTTTTCAAATGACTACTTAATGAAAAGAATGGAGTGCAAGCTTTATTTTTCCATTAATATACAATATAAATTTCTCAATTTCGAATTGTAAATCGACAATAATTATAATAATCTGGAATTGTTCCGATGAAATAATATTTTGTTGCTCTTTTTTCAATATTTATCCTACGTATGAAGGTTTCTTATATTTTCTTTCAGTTTGTATAAATTGCAGTAAGTTCTAAATATTGCAAAAAAAATATTTTTTTTTTTTGGTGAAAAATTTGTAGTTGATAGATCGATTTTTCGAACCTTTTCGTCCTAATTTTGATAATCGTACTTTATCAACAAATGGTCCAATTGGAAGAACCCTGTAAATGATCTCTGAAATATCACGTAGCGTGATGACAGTAAATCTACGGAAGGACCAGAGTTGAAGTGCGTTTCACATTTCATTTTATTTTCTAGGCTGAAATCCCGTGGGCACGTCGTAAAAAGGTAATGGCAGATTATCCTCTGTAATGTGAGATAACTGAGCGTGTATATAGAGATAGTGAAACTTGTTGAGGGTCCTATTAACGAGGTGTACCGTTGACAGAAGGGATGATAGACTTGTAGAGGCGCTCAAAGATCATTATTGTGATCGGTTACGGTGAACTTGACCGTTGACATATCAGCCCTCATTTAACACGTCGTTCTTCAATAATGATAATGTTCAGAAGTTTTAATAACCTGTGAAAGGTATAAACAATCGAATCACTAATAATCGGAAATGAGTACCCAAAGGGAGGGAATTAATATATTCTCATTGAGATTACATAATATTTAGTGCAATGGTGCGAAAGAAAGCGAAAAAAAACACACACAACGTCAGCATTTACGCGCATTGGACAGATTAATTCGACCGTTTTTTTCTTCATTTCGACTTTTTACAGTCAGCCTCAAGCAAAAAAAGACATTAAAGGAATTGACTCAGGGCAGATGAATTAAGAGATCAAAGAAAAATGATAAAAATAATTCAAATCTTATTGAAAAGATTATTTAAAGAATAATTCAACATCGAATTGAAAATACAATTCGTTGTGATTATCCAAAAAAATGAATGACGAATCAACCGATTATTCATTTGAATGCTAATTTTGTGGAAACTCAATTTTGCATGAATTGGATTTTGTTGAATGTGAAACCATGTAAACTATAAATGCTTTGGGCTAGGAATAATTCTAAAGAAAATGCGCCGCTCAAATAAATCATTTTGAGAAATTCATTATTCATTTGAAAAAGAATTAGACCACAAGTTATCGCATTTTCCTGAGATTTTAACTGTTAATTATAAGTGGTATAAGCTTGGGTGATTGTTGATTGGATAAAATGGGAGAAATCCTTTTGTGTCGATCGAGTTTTTTAATTATCAATTATAGCGTAAGTCGTGAGATTGTAACTGTCCATGATGAATACCGTAGACTTGTAATGATTGAAGAATAAAAGATGGAACAATTATTATAAAACATATTCAAAGAACAGCTGAATAATATACAACCCATCAGGCTAATATTAGTGTATCGATTGAATTTTTCATAAATTATTACTAGTTTCGTGAGACTTTGAGTGTAAACGATAAATACTGTAAGAGGGAAGCCTTTGCCAGACCACGTTTCATCGTTCAACATGGCGATATAAGCTAGATGCGCTTGGTACATGGAGTGTAGGAAAGAATCTCGATTTTGTCCGATGGTTGAGCAATGTGTTGGTTGCGGTGCCTCTGGCATTCGGTGCTGCGGCCGTTTAACGATTCAGCTGGCGTTTTCAATTTGTACATTAATCTACGATCGACGCGCGGAGCGAGAGGCTTCAAATGCCTTCGAGCTTGTTCATCACGTAGAATCTCAAAATCCACACCGTAGGCTTGTAGTGGCGTTTATGTTCGGTTCTTGCACCTTTGGCAGCTGGAAAACGTGCTTTTGTGCGATTTTATTTCAGCCTTCATCGACAAATCCTTCTAGTTGCCCATAGCTGCGAAGGTTCTGACCATTCCATTCTCACTTGTGGACCGAAACTCACGAGATCGCCGCCATATTCTTTCTTATACGTGGCGAATCGGAACGAGTAGCTCTAACGAAATTCTCGGCACGAACATCATAAATGCGTTACGTTTGCCTGTAACAAAGCCCTTTAAATCTTTATCAAACTTTACGGGTTTTTTCTACGTGGAGTTCTAACGTGCGTACGTTCTATTTGCTTCATTATGAATTGCTCTTCAGTCTGAAGCTCTCTTATTACTGACGCCTTTTTCCCTCCTCCCTTCTTAGTATAATTCAAACATTTAAAATATCTCATTTGCTCCTATAATTTATTAAAACACTTGCATCATCTGCAGAAAGATTGAATGGAAAAGTTAGTTATTTATTTACAAATAACTAAAATATTAAGAAATGTGTTTATCACACATGTACTTCTTCCGACGTGTACTTATTTTTTGAATCCAATTGTGGATAAAAAATGTCGTGAAATGTCGTTAGTTCTCCACGTTAATTTGGCAAGATAACATAAGTATGGAATTCTACATTCAACACACTATAAACATTTCTATCAAGGTTTTTGGGGCTTTTGCAGAAGGAAAATGATTAGTTTTTTCTTTTCCCAAGTTTCTTTATCAAATCCCTTCAGATCCAGTATTTCTAGAAACCGTCTCAGAATTCTGTACAGCTCTAATTAATTCACTTGTTACTTAACCTTCATACGGTTGGCAAAGACTACTAATGTTGATGATTTTCACGTCGAATTTGATCTCATGCATTAAATGAGCATTTTCTTAGACAACATCTTTCCTAATGGAACCGAAACAAATTCGAAGTATATATTACACGGTTATAAATAAAAACTGTGTAATTATTTAGTATAATAGTAGCGTTTTCCGGCAACTTCGTCTGCATGGATTTCTTTGCAAACTATTCAACTCTAATCAATTATTTTCGCACGAGGCTTTGTGGAAAGTTCTTCGCAAAACGATTGTGTGAAAAATAGTTTCTGAGAAGCAATTTTCTGAAGCACACACACACACATACGCACACACGCGCGCGCGCGCGCGCACGCACACGAGGTAAATTGTATTTTTTATTATGTTAAGTCAAGTATGACCCGGAGAACTAAAGAGTAACGAAGTGTATGGGTAAAAAGCAGTTTTAAAATCGATCTACGAAATCATCAGACGTATACGTATTTACAAACAAATTATGAAAAGTCATAAAATATGAAAGGTATTAATTACTTATTTTGGAAAATGAGTAACTATTTCTTGACGATTGGGTCAAAATTGACCTGTAGACCATGTGAAGGTGAAATATAATCTCGTCAACTTTCGATTCTGATTTTCATCTCGTATTCTTTAGTCTATATTTATTTTAAGCGTTCGTTTGGCACTGGTCGTAAATTACAATCAAATAAATCACAGTGTTACAAAAAATGGTTGAACGCTTGAGGAAGATTGGGAGCCTCGTTGAAAATATCTTTTTCATTATTCTACACATTAACGTATTTATCCACAAACTTCCGTGATCGCTATTCACTTGATCCTTGAAAAAAAAACTATTTTTATTTTTCTCTCTTTCTCGCTGTCTTGGTCTCTCGTGTTACAAGGTGTTTATTTTTAGTCCTCGGTTCACGCGGCCCGTAAATCACGATTGAACAAATCGTTGGGTTCGCACGTGCTTTATTGTGCTCGTTTTCTTTTTTTTTTTATGGATCTCCAAGACACCATTATCGATATTGGGGATAGTAATTTTTTCTTCGTGAGAGAACATACGCTTTTATTGTTATTTTTTAGATGATCCTGATGAACAGTACATCATCGATTTCTTTTCTATGGTGCAGTTGTGAACGAAAAAAAATTCAAGCGCAAAAGAGCTGATAAAAACGAATGGGCAAAAAGACAAGAGACATCTTTGACACGTTCAATTCCGGTGGTTGTTCTTCTTATCTGTTCTTTCGTGTCCTGGAATAATTCCCATGCTTTCCTGTCGAGCTCGACCTATTTCTCTCCTGTCGCGACGCAGGCAAAATGGAAACTGTTCTATCGAGAAGACGTGGCGTGATCTTTAAAGGGGTGAGACGCATCACGAAGTGTGTATATACACCTCGTACTAAAGCAACAGCGACGTATAGTTCAAGCCGAGTTTTCGTCTGTCCTCGTGAACAGGAACGGATGAGACCCGAGAGGGTGCATCAGTCTTGTTGAGACGCCAGGCCAAAGTTTCACTACTTCGGTGCCCAAGTCCAGGGACATGTATGTAATACGTATATGTGTGAAGCATATCATATGAAATTTTCATTCCGAAATCCTGACCATTTTTTATTGGCATACAAACTGTTTGATGTTTTTATATATAAGAAAAAAAGTGAACCGAGCAGTGAACCATATTTTGTATTTTTTATTGATTTTTACAGCCAATGGAGTTCTTCCTCTTTTTTTGAAGGCTTCTTCTATTTCTCTGGATTGAAGTTACGCTTGCACGGAAACGGTGAGTATTATAACAAAAATGACTAGTAGAATTTTCACTCCATTTTTAACGTTCTTTCTGAAATCGAAATAATAGTTTTGAAATTATTTTAATATTTGTCCACTTTCTTGTTAACAAAACGAAACCCCCGTTCCGAATTTTTTGTATTGCAACATTTTTGCCAAGCAGTGTAAGCACCGTGTAAGGAAATATATTTTGTGGGAAATTTTTAATAGTGCTCGTATCACTTTATGCCATTTCTTAGCGAACCCTCGAAAACATTGTGGGTTAAGTAACCACGGAATTTCACGCACGTAATACGATCATAGACCACTTTTGTGTATAACCTGGTTAGCGGGAATACCACATTAAATGTAAGGAATTCATTTCCAAGGCCAATTTACTTGCAGCTATTATGATACAGTCAACATCAAATTAATATTGTCATAGGTTTGCACTTTAATAAATTGATTTCGGCTTTATTTTAAACGTATTCTGATCAATAAATCTCACTGATTCACTAATCGTCAAGCAGCTATTGCTGTAGTCCATTGCGATTGGCCCATTGAGTATCCAATGAAGGGACATGTCAATGCGTTCAGAGTAACTATATTAACTCCGTGTAATGGACGATCAAACTGTTACGTCCACACTAACCAAAATTCGATTCGACTAATGCCACCATCATCGTTGCCGAAGCAGCCAATATCGGTTTCTCGAGACGACGGAGGATGTAATGATACGATAATTACTTATCTCAATGATGACGCTTGCTTTGCTACGCTAATGCTAATTGTATTGTGAAAATACGATGATTGGTGGTTTTGCTGATTGCCGAATTTCAGATTGTTCAAAGGCCTCGAAAAGGGATTGATATTGTCCACAATTTCTGATGATCAGTTTTTTCCTAAACACTCTTTTTTTCAATAGCTGCATATTAATGTTAATGGTTTGCTGCTTAATCAACATCTTTCGATACTAGGAGATCGACAAAGACATCAAATATCTTCTGTAATTTATCTACATTTGTCACTCACCTAAAATTCAATACGTAAATTTCAATCTACTTCGATCATCTTCTTCCTGTTTATTTTAACAGCCGTACATTATTCACGTATTGTGGGTTATGGATTTCGATCAGATTTCAGCCGATGTTTCTCATCGTTTGTTTCGTCCAATTCGCTTGTTTGTCTTGAGCGTCCAAGTGAACGGAAAAACTCGATATGCTTTAGTTTTCAAACGATTTTCCCCTTGCGTATTTTGTTATTTTGGACCATATTTATCTTTTCTCTTCTCGTTCTGTCAGCTGTCTGAATCGCTTATTGAAGCCAAGCCATTTCGCGCACAAAGAGAATCGAAGTTGAACTCTCTCTCTCTCTCCCTCTTTCTTTCTCTCGTCCCCTCTCGGACGAATACGAACGATAAATCGAAGCTGGACGTTGAATTTTTCGATTTCGCGAAACGGAAAAGTAGTTCAAGCATCTACCAAGCTTGCTTGGTTGCGCCTTGCGCATGGTGGTGCTTGGGCCTCTTCAAGAGAATCGCCGTCTCGTCTACCCCTCAACGATACCGTCGAAAAGAACCATTGAGAAAGTGAGAACGAGGGAGAGAGAGAGAGGGAAAAAGAGAGAACGAAAATGAGAAGGATAGAAACTTTGAAGCGTTGCAAGAGAAGCGATTTTGTAGTTTCTGGTTTTTTTTTTCATCTTATTTTCTCTGTTGGCTTCGCTCGCTTTCCCATCTTTCGCTCCAGTCATTCGACGTCCCAAGATATATAGTCTCGAATCCATTAAAGACGTCCTTTAAACTTCTTGGAGGATTTATCGAGGACCGATCGACGTTCGGCCGTTCGAGCTACTCTCAACCTTAGCCTTATCGCCCCACGTGTTTTAAGAACTTCCAGTTAGGGTGGAAAAGACAGCTTTTTACCTGGCAATTTCCTTCAAAATCGGTTAAAATTTTTAATAAGTTGACACTTATGGCTTAGCGCTTAATTTTGTTGTCCCAGGAAATGTTTAAAAGGATTGAACATGATAATATGCAATATTTGTCTAATGTAAAATTTAATTCGCTGTTCAGATCCTGCTTTTTATTCGATGTGTATTCGGTCGATATATGTTGAATAATAATATAAATGAGCGGAGTAAAGGGAATTGAGAATAAGTCGAATGTTAGGGGTAAATACACGAAGCGTGAAATGTCGTCGAAAATAAGTAGATGGAGTCCTAGGAATGGGGTCGAACGTTATCTCTTGCCTTTGCAACTTTTCCTTACAAGTTAATACTGATAGGTGCCAATGTTAGTTTTATCTATCGGGCCGTTGGTTGGCAGGACACTGACTAGGATGTGTACCAGCACTTTCCTTGATTGAATGTCTCTACGACATTTCTTGATGCTCTACATTCATTTTTCGTCGTTCGATCGACTCCGTAAACTACGGTGACCTCGTAAGGAACGATTTTGATGTCGTGTGCAATGAATTGCAAGAGCAGACAGGAGTGGCATAAATTTTGTGAGCCTATAATAAAAAAGGGACATTTACATACAGCAGCCAGAACCCCTGTGGAGTAAGTTGGTAAATTATTACGTCACACATTTCAATAAACCGTAATGTAGTTTTGGTGATTTTTAACTAGGTCAGCGAGATACAATTTATCAAGTAACTGAAATTAAATTCTGCTCATCATCGGTAAAATAGCTTGAAGCAATTTTTTTTTTTCATTCCGTTTGGCCCTGCATGGGTCGTTGAAGTTTAATCAAAGCGATCAATCCTTAATGTTAATTCCACTTCTGACTTCGTAATACACCGGAGGCCGTCTTATTCCACCTGTGACCTACAAGTGATTGAATAGGAATCCTTGATAGAGCTTTCTTTCTTTCGTTCCCTTGCTCTGCGGTAATATGGTTCCCAGCCATTGTTCTACCAAAGTGGACTCTTTGGCTTTTACTCACAGTTCTATATATTTAAATTTCACGACGATACGCTGGAGTGGGCAGAATGGGAACTCCACGGAAGTCGTATAAACCATGTTCGATATCGTCCCGGTTCTCATTTCTATCTTTCGATTCGTTTCCCAAAGTCTCTTGCCTTTGTCGCATCCTCGCCAACTCCGTTGCCAGCTTCGACATATGTGCAGACTATCAGTGATGGACGAAAGTTGTGTGTTCTTTGCTACCATAATGCGAACCGACCTATCTACTAGAATGATCTACATTCCATTTCATTGCTTTCTCCCTCTTTCTCTCTGTATACCGACCGAACACTTCACCGACAATATTACATCATTGAGATTTGCATAGTTGCTATCTAGCTGCTCTCAGTTTCTCTTTCCCTTCACCTAAATGTGGCTGTCCCAATCTATAACAGTCAAACTGTCCTCGACTCTCGACCTTCGTTCATGTCCCTTTCTGGTACGGGATGAGTTCCTCTATCGACTAAAGTACCCGTAATCCTATAAAGCACTCCAGTAAGTCCTCTTTGCCATTGATTCGTAACTGGACCTGAAGACGAGAACAAAGAGATTCAAGGATATAAAAAAACTTTAAACCGTCGAACATTTCGCATTGGACTTTCTAAAAGATTTTTTCTCTTATCTGAAACTAGTGATTTATTCGATTAGTTTAGTAAAAATAACGTACCCACAGAGTGGATCATTAACTAATAAACTAATGTCCATTGGACTGCTCGTCGCAGACATAGTTTTTTTTTATCCTTTTCGAATAAAATCATTTTGAAAACCTTATCCGGAAGAGCAACTATTTCAATGGGGGTGCCTCTCATAGAAGACAACAAATTTATTTTAAAGATTTTTCCTCCCTGGCTCACTCTATCTATAAAATTTACTCTATCGGCTAAGATGCCGATACAAAAACTTAGCTAGTGCAAAAGGATTGCCGTATGAGATAAAGAGGGTTTCGCACTTTCGAAGAAATATGGTTGAACAAGGATGAGTGCCTGTAGAAACTCAAAGACCGTGTGAGCCACCGGCTATTTGAAGTACCTTCACACTAACGCAAAAGGGATGAGAATTAGGGTTCGCGTTTAAGGGGAGTGTAGGAGTCTAAGCAGATATCGCGGGGTGATTCTCTGGTAGCAGTCGGAAGGCGTCGAATAAAAGGGTAGCTAGTGGTCGAGTGTTGGATATCGATTTCAGTATAACGTGCTGGAGCACACCCTTTCACTATTTTCCCCACACCCTTAAACAAATGTCCTGCTGCCAGTTTCTCACCCGACCAATTTGAAAACTGCATGTCCTATAGGGCATTTGGTAGGGTGATACCCTACCAAATGCACCGAGGTTTCGTATACGACTTGCACAGTCAACCTAGCAGCAAGCTTCGTCCGAGTGTCGCTCGTATATAACTCCTGCATAATTTTGCTATGACAAATTTAATGCCTGTTCATCTTTCGCGGCCAATTTACCACTCCCGGCTACCCATTCCAAGCTCCGCCACGTCACGTGAAATATTTTTACGATGCGAAAAGGGCGGCACCGCGGTATGTATATGAAAGTGTGGATGCAACGAAGTTGTCTGCATCCCGGACTGTTTCCGCCCTCCCTCCCGCATCGAAGCACATTCCTCCCTCAGCCTTCAATGACTTTCCATTGTCCACAGCTTTTTGTGCAATCCCCGATGCTACTCCTCGCTCTCTCTCTCTCTACCCCAATTGGTTCGGTCGGTTTTGCCCTATGCATCCTCATCTTCTGCTCGCTATTATGCTGTTACCGCGTTCTCATTTTTTTTCTACCTTGGGGCACTGCTTGTACGTACATATTTTTCTCATCTCTTCTTTTTTCCAATTCTACTCTCATCCTTGTATTATTTTCTTTTACAGCGAATGCATTCATCCTCGCCCTTCATCCATTGGTGGGTGGCAATACAATCTCGAGATAGAAACAATAATATGGCAGAAAAAATCTTCACCTGCCGTGAGCAATGAGTTTATCCTTATCGCAACGGTTGTGCTTCTCGGTATTCCACCCTGAGATTATTCCTGAGTTATATCTCTGTATATACCGCAAATAAAACAGGTACGAGCACGGTAAATGGTGGAAGAATTTCACGATGTCCCTTCACTGTGCTGCCATGCAATAAATTTTGCGTAACCATTTGTCTCCTAATATTCTGCTGAACTTCTTCAGTATTATGAACTTTAGAAACCAAAAAAATGAATACGGTGCAAACCTACACGTAACTCCACATTTTGTAAGATGCAATAATGACATTTCATGTGGATAGTTTATAATGAAATGGTTCCCCTTACTTCGCATATGGAAAATGAATGATTTTATCGTCAGTGAGTTCAGCCCAGTCAAGTTGCAGATGTCGAGAATATTCCAGAAATCAACCACCCGCATCGTTGTCGAGTTTGAATTATGTATATGCGCGGTGTTTTGGGTGCAAGAACGTTGCGTCGATGTCATCCTTCCCTGGAGAACGAGGTAGAGCGTTAATTAATCTCGCTTGACGAGCTGCTACACGGTACCGCGATATAATTACGATCGATAAACAAAGTTGCTGGGTTCGGTCGAGGCGACTAAATTATATCGTTGCTTTCCTGTCACTCACGAAAGAATCGTGTGCCGGTGACACTCTACCTACTGCCTCGTCGCTTATCACTTGTTAGCCACCCCAGGTCGAACATTCCTCTTTCAAAGGAAACGAAGCGACAACCACCGCGCGATGAAAGCTTCATCGTAATTATCTTCGACTCTGTTACCTACAAATTTGTTTAGTGTTTGACTCGTAGAATTCTATCCCAGTATTCTTCCATTGCCTAGTAAAGTTCATTAATTTAGAAAGCGGATTGGGATTCCATGAACACTCAACTTGGTTAGTCATACATTTTTCATACGCGAACCGAATTTAATACGAACTTTTCAAATTATACATATTGTATTCCAAATACATAAACTGCTATTTAGGTGATAGGAAAAATTATTCGGTCGTGATTTTTCAGACCTTTTCCATATTTTCTTCATCTCGTATCTTCATCGTCTAATCTTCCGACATTTCGTCAATTGAACGCGCTCCTTTCATGAAAAGAAAATGAGAGGGGATACTAAAAGGGAGATGAAAAAATGGATGACCCTTCTAGTTTGAGGGGGCCATCAATTCTGTCACATTACTGTGATAAAGCAACTAAAGGGGGAAAAAACATTCGCCAACTGAGGTCACGAAGAGATACTGCATATGAGGATCTGAATATTTAAAGTATGTGGTATCGTGTCCCAGTGGCTTCTTACCAAGTGAAATACCGACGAAACGAGGAAGGCACAGCCCGTGACTCTTACATACGTATGCCGGATTGCATATATGGTAGAACAAAGCAGTCGGTTCGTTTCTACCTACCAGGAGGTTTCCTACCAGCTCGGCTTGAAGTAAATGTTCGCCAGAGAATGTTGCGCATATAGTCTATCTGCATTCGCCGCAGTTGGGGATCGCAGGAGGGTGGAAACCCCAATGTCCTAACCCATCTCTTCTCGTAACTTTCATGTCGTGAAATTCCGTTGTTTGCATATGGGAGAAAAAGCGACAGGCGTTGTTGAATGGAATAAGGGTTCAAGTACATCATAAAATATTCGTTCACCATGGAGCGGAATTTACATTATGACACAAAATGCTTTGGAAATAGTGATGAAAAAGAAAATTGGCTAAGATGTTAAGATTCATCTCCGGCGAGTTGTGTTTATCTCGGTACACATTATTGCATTTTTTTAATAAACCAAAAGACGTGGGGACTATTTGTACTTAATATCATGAAGTTGTCTAAAGTTTTCAGATAACGGGGGTTCTATAAATTGCCATTAAAGTTAACCACGAAAAATTGGTAACTAGGTTTGCTTCAGCGTTGAGCAACGACGCATGAATGATCGCGGCAAGTTATGTGTATTTGTCAGAATGACATGCTATGTGGTTTGCAACATCCCCCAACAGATATCTGATACCTTCATCCACGCCTGTTATGGGGGGTTATCCTTCACAGCCTGGGATAAATTACACCCTTGAGTTCTGATGAGAGCAATGCCAAACAGTGTTACTCAGAGATGCGACTCAATTCCCATCGCAATTATAAACGTTATATGGGACGTACAAGTTTAACGAATCAGGAATCTATGCGAGAGAAATGAATTAAAGCATCGGTAGTTTTTCAAAATCATCATTGCTAGCTAATCGAAAAACTACCTTTTTTTGTAAACAATTTCTTTACCATAACATTAGTGAGATAATCGAAAAACAGCACAACAGTTTATTTTAGTGTTATTAGTGGATAAAAATTTGATTTCCAATTCACTGTCATAACATTATTCATAAATTGGGTGATGGAGTTGTTTTTATGGAAATTTCAAGCCATCTCAGCATCACATTTTCGTCAACCAGGGCAGTTTTACATCAAATGAAATAAAATACCAGCATTCGCTAATGCCTGTGGTCAAAAAGAGCAGAGAAACCAAGAAAAAGTTGAGCTGCAGAAGGTAAAACCTGGGCTTTTATCAAATTTTGAATGGAAACCAAAGTGGTGATACGCTAGTGCTTACGAAAGCACAGCACTGGGTTTATATTTACTCTCATTTCATTCGTTGAACGAAAGAGAGCTATTGCGGTACGTAAAAACATAATCTAATCCGAGGATTCCTTTGCCGTGGGGTCATGGTTTTATTCCTTGGTTCAAAGAGCCCCAAGGGAGGCAAAGGACTAGCGGCGGTTTTTGATGCATACAGATTGAAACGAGTGTACCAGAGTCCGCGAGCTTGAATGAGGACGCGCTTGATGCCCGAGGTTCGTTTCATAAACTTGTGTATCCGGTCTCGTGATTTCGCGTACTTTATGGTTCGAAGGGCCGCATGTGTAATTGAATTTTAAAATAATCGATTTTCCGGCCACGTTACACAAGACACATAACTACTGCATTTCGCGATAACGAATTTTCTAGGTAATACTTAATATTCAGATTTCATATGAGTCAGTATCGTTTTCAAAGCGATACACTCGAAGACGTATGGCGTACGGCGCCTCAAGCACAAGTGTACTTGATGTAAACATCAGGGATTCCAGATCCCTGCAGCAGAGAAATGAGATATGTCAGCAACCTAGCGCGCTCAGAGTGGTTTTACGATTTCCCCAAGGGAGATCCTTTCAACTATATTATTCGTCAATTTTGACATGTCCTACACGTCACAACGGACGTCCCATCGATTTTTAATCCAGTCGACCCTGATACGAACTGCACCGCCGGCTCTCCTGAATTCCTGAGTGTCTGATTATCGGTGCACATATTATTTTTGAAACTCTATTTCCAATTTTTTATACGCAACTTGATAATTGATACCAACGGCTTGCAGATGTTTTTCTTTTTTGTTCTGTTCAGATTCATCCTGTCAGTTCAGGATCTTAATACC
The DNA here is from genome assembly GCA_018902295.1 of Dusona sp. PSUC_FEM 10030013. NCBI lineage: Eukaryota > Metazoa > Arthropoda > Insecta > Hymenoptera > Ichneumonidae > Dusona > Dusona sp. PSUC_FEM 10030013. The sequence goes on along the minus strand of JABSMR010064447.1, from coordinate 809 downwards.
AAAGAAACATGGCAGCTTCAACACTTTTTTCAATGCTTGTAATTTCTCGTTACCACCAAAATATTCGTCATCCTTGGTGACCATCTTAGCAATGGGTCTTAGCAATAGCAGGGTGAGAATAAGAAAAAGAAGCTGATTGTTAAACGAGCCGCGTCAGGCGAACCGAAGAAAAGAAAGTTTTTCCTCCCTGTCGAGCGGATAAAATATGTCGGACAGGTTTGCTGACTACAATAAACAGGACAAAGATATTTTTTTGCATTCTTTGCCATGGCTAGAGCGCCTTAGCGAATTTGTAAAAATACGGATTTGAGGTTTGCGAGATTGACCTCTCCCTTTTTTTAGAAATATATATTCTCACGTATTAAAGAATTCGGAAAAATATTTTGAGGGCTGAAACCAGAGAATTGATATCGAGGTCAGAAATTATACACTGATGGTAGACATGATAAAAACCAGCTTCGAAAATCTAATACGATGGTAATCAGACCCAGGGTTTCACTCGTCTTTCACTTTTATGCTATTTCATCCCTCTATCCACTTGGGGCCCCGCCTTCGATACCTACCGCCGTATGGTCCCTCGTCCACCCCTTTCCCTCACTACCATCTACAGGCATTACGAATTTATTGAACTCATCCCGGTATCTTTTTCCGTCAAGGAAAGCTCTCGTTGAAGTTGCTTCATTCCACGATTCGTGGACAGACGAATTGCTTTTTTTTTCTTCATTTTTCCATACTCTTTCTTGCGAACCCTTAATAATCTACGGAGATGGAACGAAATAGCGGGTGAAGCTATTGTTATATATATATAT
>JABSMR010064336.1:0-13769 GCA_018902295.1 Dusona sp. PSUC_FEM 10030013 | reverse complement strand
ATATACATATGTATAAATTCGTTAAGAAAAATACAAAAGTATCCAAAAGTATAAGATATCATAAAAGTGATACAACAATTAGCAAGATTTTTTTAGCCTCTCGATATCCCCGTGACTCCGGCGTTTAGTTTCCATTAGTATTAAACAAAAATAGTCTTTCAAGCTATTCGACGTTTCTAGTAATTTATTCCAGTCGACACTCATACGCTAGTTGCTATTCATGCAATTTTCGAAGTAGCCACGTGATCTACGCGCAATACAAATTTCGCAATAGTACAAAAATATATTCCATTATAATTTGCCATTCGGGAAATGTCAAGTAGTAACATCGATACGTTATACTTTTGCGTTGTGAATTTCGACTGCCGTGTTTAAGTGTAACTGTGTATAAAGTGCCGGTAAAAAACGAGTTTTTGAAAAAGCATCTAGTTTGATAAAGTTTGGTGCGGTGTCGTTCCCGCAAGTTTCGTTTTAAAGACAGAGCGGAGAGGGAAACGTCATGGCGCCGGATAGGGCCATGTGCGACTCGTATTGTTTCTCTCCCGGAGATCCAGCGAAACAACGATAGTAATTGTCGTATTAAAAGTGCCAGTCAATCAAGTTTCAAATGGATCCGTATGGTGGGGGATGGGCCTTGCCCCCAGGTCATCCAAATGTGGGTCCTCTCGGTGGTGGACCCGGAAGTGCTGGACCCAGATGTTGGGAAAGACCGTGCAGCAGATTGGGGGATCCATTGCCAATGCGTCCAATAGACCATGGGATGAGATCCACTGAAACCATGAGATCAATGGAATCCATGAGGTCCGTTGATTCAGGTCGACATCAGACACTCGTTGAACAAATGCACAGCTCCGATTCGATGAGATCGTCACTAGAACATCATCAAATGCAACAGCACCAGCAACAACATCAACAACAACATCAACAACATCAACATCAGCCGGCAAGAAATATGGAAAGTATGAGATCAAACATGGATCAAGTTCGAACGGAACAACCAAGAGCCATGGATCCGGGTCCGATGTTCCGTGGCATAGATCATCAGCCAAGAGCAATGGAGTATCCATGCCGTTTGATGGATCATGCTGGTCACCTGCACGATCATTGTCTGGGTCACGATCATGGCTGTCGTTCAATGGACCATGTGCCCAGACCGTTCGACCACCGTCAACATGAAAGTGATCTCCAAGGCCATATAGGAAGATCCATGCCTATGACTTCAGAAGGATCTTGCCGATCTCTCGAGCACCAGCAACCTCCAAGGCCTATGAGCTGGTCCTGCAGGTCACTTGAGCATCAACCAGGGCGACCATTGCCAATGGATTCGGTGATATTTGGTCCGCACACTCATCCACTGCTTCCAAGATTGCCTGGATCGACTATTGCCGCCGCTGCTGAGAACGCTTTCAGGGTTAATTGCCCAGTTCATAGCCCGTTTCGCTTCAGATTCCCCAATGGTGTCGCGGACTGCCCGCATAGCCATCAGGTAAATAATCATTAATCAGTGCACGGGTGAACTCGTATTTTCTATGCAGATATTGCACAAGCTCAAAGTTAAATAAAGTTTTGCAAATTTTCATGTCTCGTTAGTAGCAAATTCCCATTTAGTCTTGTTTCTCATCCCTGCGACTCGCCGATTTTGGCACTTCGTAAAAATCCGTCGGAAGCTCAGAGAGTTTTAAAGAGGCTGAGAGGCTGACCCTAAAAAATTTTTTTATGTATTTCAAACCGTAGTAGAACAACCGGTATGCGGAAGGTCGCTGCAAAATGATAAATGAAGTATTTCTATTTCTCACTGTAACAATTCCTATGTGTACAAAGGCAAAAATTGTGTATAGTCTCGCAAAAGTTGTTCTTGTGGCAGAACATCAGGTTAGCTTCACGTACACGAAAGTTTATGAGGATCCCCCTTAAGATATTCGAAGTCCCATTGCTGCGATAACGCTATTTCTCCCAGCCACTTTTTAGGCGACTTCATCTCTCTCGAGTCTGGTGAGACATAAAAGATTCAAATACAAGACGCATTGAAAAACCGCAGTGTCGGATGGTTGGATGCCCTCGACCCTCTTTGATCAGGGCTTTATATTCGCAGTGGAAATTCCCTTCTTCGCTTCATTCTTTTTCCTCCATTTCTTGTTCGATATGACAAGAGGAATCTATGAAGGCGAAGAATATATCGGTCAAGGCACTGATGTAGTAGTTATACATAGTAAATATGATTTCCAGTTGACCTTTGGTTCTTTCGCGTCGTGTTGAATGAAATCGGATTCCTAGATCACAGATGCAAATCCCCGCATTGTGACATCAAGGGCGTGATGCTGCCTCAATCTGGTAAGCTTCCGTGGCAATGAAATCTAATTAAGGATTTTTTTTGTTGCGCTGTCAGAGTGAATGGCAGAGCAGAATTGAATTGAAGTAAAAAATGTTTATTATCAGCGAGAAGAATTTCATGCTTCGAGTGGAAATTCAATTATACCACCGATCTTTGGTTCGGTAGAAATAAAAATTACCTGGCAGTGTGAAAGCTCCCCAAAAGTGAAGATTTTCACAGTTTTCGCTTGTGTCATGGATTGATTTGTGTATCTTCGGGTTTTTTTTTTTACGAGACCACGTAGAACTTTAGTATTCGACAGGGGATCCAAATTTGTACGAGCTACCCAAGGGAATGGATTTTTATTGGAATTCAGTATAGACGATGTGGGGTTGATAGCTTTTCCGTTTGTTGGGTGGGAGACCGAATGCGTAGAAAGAAACGTGTCTAGGACGGTTCCTGCATGGCATTGATGGTACTGGTATATCGCGCGCGAAAGTCAATCCATTGTGTCGGGGGTGAGACCCTTAGCCCATTATACGGCGATGCCAGTTTACTATCATTACTGTTCGTTCGATTTTCGTGGCAGTGATTTCTTCGGCGAAAAAAGCTTTCGCCCTCTTTTATCCACATCCAGAGAGTGGCAAGTCTTGCCCTTTTGCAACCATGAACCCCCAAAACTTTTTCCAAGCCTGTCAGACCGAGACACAGCTTTATGATATCTACTTTTAAATACAATGTCGACAAACCCAAGCACGCACCGCAGGTAAAGCTTGGAAATTTTTTATATGAAACCCGGAAATACTTTTTTTTTGCTCGCTATCTCACGCTTCGAGGCGCTCCGATAAGTCCGTTATCAATCTGGTAAAGTGCTTGCTATCCCTACTCCCACATAGCAGTGAATGCTCTGCATGAGATATAAATAAAATGTGATTATAATATCCATATGAAAAATTCATCTGAATTTGTCAGCGTAGACAAATCTCTATTACCCGTAAAACAAAACTTTATCTAAAATAAATATGTCAATACGGTTAACCGTTTGAGTGTCACGCAACCTGATCATCTCTCGCTTGTCATAGCTGTCTCGATAGTGCCGTCTCGTATGTCGATAGCGAATAAAATAGCGATACTTTTTAATCGGATTTTCAAAAAGGCCCGTCGTACTCGAACGATTAATCTTTCTAAAACAATTCTGCAACACGAAAAAATCGATTGAACGAATATTCAATAACAAATTTCGAGTGAGTCATTAAAGCTCCAATCGCCATCAGAACCTATAAACTGAGTTGAATCATCATTCAATTTTATTGTAGGGTTTCTCGAAACAAATTTTCCTAGGTCGTAACGAGTTGATCTTGAGGCTTTGCTCGTTACATCAACCGTACGTTGATGTATTCAAAGCATGAAGTTCCGCTAGAAACAAAATTAGGGGAGTGTTTACCAATGGTCTGAGACACATCGTTATGTTAGCGTTAAACGCTCAACACCGAATCTTCTGTCTAAACAGATTCGGTTCCGTACACTTCATCTGTTTTGCAATAAGCCTCATCTTGCCTCAGATAGTCTTGTCTCTCAACTCCGTTCTGGCACGCATTAGGGACGGTTCGCGTATCAGAAATTGTCGAATTCTCCCAATATATGTATATACATGTAAATGGATGTGGGAGCATGTGTATACACTACAAGTATTCGCTATAGAATATCATCGGCGATGCGAAATCTCCAGGTATCGAGTACAATATTCGCATGCTTCACCGCAACACTGTAGGACTGATTCATGTTAACGTCAACGACAGTCTCCTAATCTTAGGCACGAGGCTCACCATGAAATATAATACTTATCCAATGTACCTTGCACATCTCATATCTGTCTAAAACCCGTCAAGACCCTCCATCTGATGAAATACAGCAGATTTTACTGACAACACAGGCAACCCTCTTCGTCTTGTATTTACAGTATCTTCATTGTGTTATATTTTTTTTATAACTTTCATCCATACTCCAATTATGAATTTTATATGATTCAATACTTTTCAGGAAGTAAGATAAGCTCCATATTGGAATTCTTGTGAGGAGAATATGGGAAGTAACATTGCCCTGTAGACTTGAGGAGAAAAATAATTTCACCGTAACTGTTTCAACTTGTTTCTCTTTTTTATAATTGTGCAATCCGTCGAGAAACGCATCAAAGGAGTTTTTAACTTTACAGAGACGTGACAATGCATACGAAAAACCTCCATCAAGTTTCTAATAAATTAAAATGAAATATTGTAAACTATCGTGTCTTTTTAGCTAGTAATCAACTCGCAGAATATATTTTGAGGATGACATGAAAAAGTTTTCGCATTACAGGCTCGTCCTGTTGATAAAGTAGCAGCTAGAAATTGAACGAGAACGAAAGTCAACATTCTAAATTCAACCCTGATTTTTTTTTTTTCTGGTAGGTTCGCTTTTGTCGAGGATTGATAGGTCTCGGAAATTATCACCCTTTCAGTTTGGCTGGTGGTGAAAACTAAGTCTCCGTAATTCGAGACATAGGGTATCGCAACGACAGGTTAGAGAGTAGTGGTCGCAGCCACATAGCTACTCGATTGATTCATCAACCTTTCCTCCTTCATCCTAGATAAATGGTAACCATCACGTAAAAATATATATACGTCTATACAGGAAATCAGAGCTTCTGCTGTCGCCCGTTTGACGGCGCCAAAGTCGATTTTATTTCCCAAACGTGTATAGATTGCAGACGAACAGCCAACTGCAACGCGATAACGTTTTGTCGTGTGTGATACGAGATCGATGAAATCCGGCGGAGACAGAAGAAACGAACGCCTCGAATAGATGAGTCGACCATTTGGACAATGTTCCATCTCTGTCTCTCTCGTTCTCTGCTCTTCTTTCTTTATTGTCTGTAGTGCATTTTTTCTGTTTATTCAATTTCACCTTCATGTCTTGTCATGCCAATTGTAAATATCGTGCTATCATCGGTCGTCCACAACATTGACTTTTGGTCCGGGTATTACTTGGTTAAAACTTTTATAAGATTTAATACGATTAACCTATTGTTTAATTTAATATCAATTACTCGAATTAGTGTATATTTTTTCTGGTTAAAGAATGTCAAACTTTGAGATGATGAATAATAAATTACGTAAAATTCATAAGGTGTCAAGTTAAAGTTTGACAAGCTGGCACATTTGTCAGCACATTTTTGAGGGAATAATAATTATTTTGTGTATCCCATAGGAATTCATTTATGAATATTTATAATAGTACAATTGAGAGAGTAATTTTCTCTTCAGTTACTTCATACTTTGTTAAATAACTGTGGAAAAAGAAAAAAATAACATCCAAGTGGGAATAAAGGATACGCGGAGTCTCCAGAGACTTGCCAGCCCCACGAAGTTACTGGGGGAGCTGAAATTTGATTTATGAACAAAGACCACATACATTTATGATAAATTCATCTATAGTAATATCTCATCGTTTCACACGTGTCTCGATGTGCGTTCAAGCAGAACCTGCTGTTACTTATCAACATTTTTTAAAGGTAGCTTTTAGCGTTAAGTCGCAGGAGTGGTTGTGACAATTTATCTTTCGTTACATTGAGGGATCGGCTACTGGATTTTTTGTTCAATCCACAGTTGTGCGTTATTCGGAGGAAAACGCGTTTTTGAATTACACGGTTTACAGGTGCGTGAGAAAAATTAACGATCGGATGATTTTCCCCACTAAAAATGCTGGCTCGACTATCTTAAATTTTATAATTCAATCGTAATTATCAATTTTCTCATTGAAAACAGTCTGACGAAAAAAATTACAAAAATAGGTAAACGGATTCCTTGAATAACAAATATTAAAATAGTGAAAACTGATTTTTTGGATTTAGTGTATAATTGGTTGCAGTAATATCTTTTTATAGAAAATTCTCCAAAGTAATTTTTGACTTTGAAGCCAACATTTTTGAGACTGAAAATCGTTCAACAAATAGTTGGTTTCGAATAGTTTGGTTGTCATTTTTCTGCGGTCGCTTTTGCCGTTTGGCCTCGATTCTTTGATAACTCACTTTGGGTATACAGTGGGCTACAATATATGTAATCAATGACCCACATATTTCTCGTTTTACTTGCATTGCCAGAAATTTATACATATAATATATGTAATACGTGGCCACGTACGTTTGAATTTAAGAGTTATGTATATTGTATAACATAAATGGAGCACCGGAAAGCTCGAGCTCCGTTCAAACGTATGGACGAAGGGGGCCTTTATACCCTTTGTCGTAGATATTTGCCGCCGCAGAAGCAAACCCCCTTCCCCCATATTACGCTTCAAATACTTACGGAAACAATTTGAATATACGGAAACGCCGAGTAAACCGAGACTTATATTTATCTTCACCGCCCCGTTCTCAAAACTTTTGGGTACGAAAGATTTGAACTTTGATATTCCATCTCGGACACTGTTGGGAGAAATTTACCCGATTCCAAATTATACTAGTGTAAGAACAACAAAAAATAAACGCTTAAAAGCCCACGAGGAATTCGGCTTATTAATGACATAGGGAGCAAATAAAGAAAAATCCATGTGGAAGTTTTTAGAGCATTTTTACCAACAGGGAAATTACGAAATATGTTCGGGAAAATGATTGAAAATTGTAGAATTTTCAAGAAATTTTTCTGCCCACAACAATGTAATGAAATTCCGAAGAGTTTAGCAAGACATTTTTTAGTTGTACAAAGAATTAAAAAACAAGATATTGCTCCAATTTTTCTGTCGTCTACATGATTTTTTGTGCCTTTTGCATTGCCGTCACGAAGAGAAGTTTATTTGTACAAATGCGTCTATGATTTTGTCGTGAAGAAGAAATATTTCTGAGATTACGTACGTATAGGATATCAGCCTTAGGGCCGTTCGATAAACAGTGGAGCTAATATGGGTGCACTATCATCAACATTCTCCAGTATGAGCTTTCGAGGAATGCTCGCTCGGAGGCTTTTCCGACTAATTTTGCCATTCTTCCTCGTATAATACGCTGTTGCACCCCTTTTGTCGTTTTATACGTATATAGTTCCATTTAGCTCGAAGCGAATAACCGATTAGTTGCTCACACTGAACGAGAACACCATTGTCGTATTTTTAATACCGTGGATTCGATGTAACGCAAACCAGTTGGTTAATTATTCGGCGTTGAAATGATAGTCCCATAATTGTGGGTCCACAATCTAATTGACACATAATCATTTTTTACCAAAGCGACAGTTCGACTTAGGTCCATTATCACGAACTGATCTTACTAGCGGCGAATTAAAAGTTGACCAATTCTTTCGCTATCACTTCGGTGAAACGATTATTTGGAATTTTTTTCTATATTTTTTCGGCTTCGTAATAAAAGTATGGTCTAATGAAATATTAATTCATTTCAATCAAGGCTGGCAAAATGAGGCTAGGACACATTCTGGAAAAGCTTCCTTTTCGATTTTCAATTTTTAAATGTATATTTTTGAGAAGTTTGCATTAACAGTTCATATTCATTTGTTAATGTATGAAACCCCTTTTGTATTATGAATTATTCTGCTTATAATATTCGCACGATTCAACAGAAAACAAAATTGATGCTGTTTCAAACTATTTATCCAGAATTTGTTAGTAATTTAAAGGTGTAAACAGCTTTAAAACAAGTTAACGGAAAATTAAAAAGTTTAGGTTGTCAGTATGATCGAGTTGTCCCCATCAGGGGATTCTCGGGAGTTAAAGAAGTTTCTCTGTCACTTTTATTGGTGGGCGAGAAGTTTAGGGTATCCGAAGTCCTTGGAAAGGTCAAGGTCAAAGATAATCTCGATCAAAGCTATCAAGCAACCATGGCAATACAGTGATAGCCTCGATTATGGAATTTGCTTTGAATTCATTTAGAGTTACAGCTCCCCCAATTTTTGTATTCTCCTTTGCTGTGGAATCCTATTACTGCCGGTTTATTATGTGCTCGTTGTATCGCCCGAGTTTTATTCCACAAAAATAAATCTCACAACAGCAAAAACCCAAGTGCAATTTAAGACGAAACTTGGTTAAGCTCAATTGAAAGCAATTCTCTTTTCTTGCAAAATTCAGATTCAATCCTGCAAAGACATCTCATCCCAAATCACCTAAAAGTGATTTTTTGGGGTTTGCTAACGAATATTCGAGGGTAAGAAAAACAGACTACTGATTCCGATGTTTTTAGATCAAATTGCTTGAAAATGTACTACTAAAACAACCATTAAAAACCAAAGAGTTTTCGTCATTTCACAACATTTTCATCACTCGATTAAAATGACTAGCGTTTTTACTATTTGAAATTGAGACTCTACCCGCTTCTCGTTGGATGTGTTGTCATATTCTCTGAATATGGAGCTTTGTTTTTCTATTTATATTCAATTGTCAATTTTCGACGTATTCATCAGAGTTAAGATTGATTTTTGAGAATGAACCATCCACACTTTTCTCTATCGTTACATCAAAAACGAAATGACGGAATGTTATAGCTTAAACTCAAATGTCGATTTGTTTATTAATTTTCAAGTTACGAGTATTTAAACACACGACGACAAAAGCAGACAAACTTTTTTTTCCCTCACAGATTAAAATGGATAGACATGGGATGATTAATATGGAGGCAAGCTTATTTTAGTGACAGGAGGTTTGTGCTTTACGAAATGTCAGAGGATTTATTTGAGATGAGAATTTTTTTCTACAGCTGATTTTTTCCTAATCCACGAAAAATGAAAGACTAATTTAAAACGATTGCATGCTTTCACTTTACGCTACATCGTTTCAGCATATAATCTAACGCTGCTGAGTATTAGTACCGCATTTTCCGCTTGTTCGTCAACGCTCCAACCGGAACAACTTCAGCACAATGCGAGTGCTTTCAAGCCAATAATTTTCATGACCAGCGACCGGTGTTCACCGTTCCACTGACATAACTACCCTCCAGTAATCTATGTGGGATTTTGTTACAAAAGCATCAAAAGGAGCGGCATCAACGGGAGAAGGATGGGGGGATCATATACGATTCCTGTTATGCCGGAATGGTCGTTGCTTTAATTTTTCATCAACACAATCGATGTTACGTTTTCCATCCTGCCCGTCAAAGGTTATTTCACCCAAATATCATGCGATTGTAAAATTATATAAATTCAAAAATGTATTGTTCGAAATAGCGTTCTCTTTCGAGGTCGATAAAATAAGCACTTTTTGCAAGTAACGATAAATTAATTATGTGTTCATAAACCAAAAAAGGACGTACTGGCGGTTGGATTGATTTTTATCACTAGGGAAAGGTCGATACACTTTTTGAAGTAGCCAACTGGTAAGACTACCTTATTTGTACGAGGAAATTTTAAATAAATCGTAATATTGCTTCGTTCAAACAGTTAAGAGGTTTATTCTGATAAACTAAGTGAATTTCGTATCGTGGTTTAATCCTGAGGATCATAAAATCGAATTTATGATCAGAGTTACTGAAACTGCGTGACAGTGATACTAAAAACTTTAATTTACTGAAAGCCTTTATTTATAGTAACCACACTTGGCTATCTACTGACTTAGACCATACTCCCGATCCTTTCATGAAACCCTTACAAATTTCTCATTACTTTAAACTCAAGTAACAAAAAATGTGACCGGAAATAGGAAGAAAAATAAAAGACGATATATGCTTTAGCGTCAAGACGCATGCGTAAATGTAAAATTGTCTAAATAAATTGTATAACTATTGACAAAAATGCAAAGTTTATCCCCTAGTTTTTTCTATAACTGTAAGGGTGATTTTTCAGTTTTAATTCTTTCTGTGTACGTCTATGTAAAAGGAAATTTGTTTGGATTAACGGAAGGAATATTTAATGGTAAAACATTGAATTTTAAAATGCCGTAGCTTATTAACCAACAAACTTAATTTAGCTTTCTTTGTGGTACAGGTTTAAGACGAACGGACTAAAAACGTTCCATGTTGATGATTATCCTCGATCGCGTGAGATTGAAACTTTGGAAAACCCTCCCTTAACGTAAAACCACAAATGCGTCGGCGAAGATGAACTTTGCCTGTGGTAACTATTTATCAGCTAAATGAATTTTATATTAAATTACTATTCTAACAGATAACACAATTATGAAAGAGGGGTATCCGTCTACCTAAAGCGTTACATGAATAAGCTTGAAATATAACGCTTTGTTAATATAAAACATCGTTAAAACGAACTCTTAATTATCAAATTAATTTGTCGACTCATATTTTTCTGCTTTCTTCTCAACGGAATTTTAATTTATTTTCTTTCACATATTACATGGAATCTCGTATTGCATCCTGAAAGTAAATATGCATTTACTCATTACTAATGAAATAACAGCGAAACTTTTATGTCCCATATTTATGTGTCTCATTTTCATTACTCAGTGCTGATAAAAATACAAGCAACAAAAAAACCAGCTTTATTTTTATAATTGTTTTTCCCATCGATGACAAATATTAGCAAAAAAATGTTTAATTCTGGATATTAAAACGCTACCTCGAAATGGTGGAAAGTCTAAATTATAATGAAATTCCAAGATGGATCTTTTCTAGGAGAATTAAAGAAATTCTTGGAAATAATTAGCTGGTACACCTCAATTGGCAAATGAATTTCATTACGTAACAGGAATTATTAAAATATGAAGTGGATGTGAAATCCGAGTAGAGCATTATGATCAAGCTCATCTTTCCTTTTTTCTAATAATGTCCATGTTACCATAGAATTTTACGGACCTTTCGCCAAATTTAAATTATGGATAGTATAGCTCCAATCCTCCTGTCTCGCGAGAGTTGTATGAGAACGTCGCAATATGATTCGATTTTCACGGCAGGACGAATCAGGGGACGAGGAGCCTTCTAGCAGATTATGGTAATTCGGTCGAATTTCTACTGAGAATCTAACCGTAACTGCGGGCACTCACTACAATCTGATACTATCCTCAAAATTGGTCCCAATGTATTCATCTCAATTCGACGATCGGCTGAAATGAGGTCACGACGAGTTGCCACAAAATCCATATGTATATTCGTATTGCTCCACAATTTTCCTAATGCATCGTCTGATTGATCCCAACTCGTCCACCCTCATGCGGCTTCATCTACGTTATCTATCCATCTTCATATCAATTAGGCCATACCGGTGAAAATAAAATGCCGTATACACTGTTTTTGCATTAGTACCAAAAATGTTCGTCATTGAATTAATTTAATTGAGATCCGCTTCAAAGTTTTTTGAGATATTGATTTTATTTTAAAGCAGATAGCCGAGTGATCGCTTGTAATGTCGAATACCGAAGAGCTCAGTTTTTTATCGCGTATAAAATTATAAGTAAGCAAGTTTGAAAAAACAAATTTTTGAACAAATTTGAGCCGCATCCTCAAACTATTGTTTATTTTTCTCTCTTTAGAGTTATCGAACTTGTGTTTCTGATTTGTTGAACGTGTGGTCTCGTTGAGGACCATTGAAAATTCGCCGAAAGGTGGGTATGTCGAAGCAAAATTTTGGAGGTTGGTTTCGCCATCGGTGCGATTTCACGAGGGCGGTCGATGGAAAGAACGACCAGAGCTGGCCGCGTTACCGCAAGGTTCTTCATTATTCACAGGCCACAAGAGCAAGACAGAACGCTAGTGATAAAGGGAGATGTGTAGAGGCATATGAGAGGGGGGTTGTTGTTGGCTCAACGTAGACTCACCGTACCATCCTCAATAGAATACATTAACAACGTACAAAGCTGAAAGAGGGGAGTTGAGCGTCGCTCTCGAGCGGTCGGATACGAACAGGGATATGTCCAAGCGTTGGACGTCGTTCACGTGCTCACGTCCACTTATATAACATTTCTGCAGTATAGAAGAGTGTGGATGCCGTGCAAGTATGGTTCCGGCATCCCAGTAACCACACGCTTACGATTCTGGTCCCATACACAAACCTACCTCACGAACCAACCCCAATATATTACGTATACACCCTGGATACTTGCGGAAACCGCCTCGTAGACTTTTATCATTCGTTTCTTCTCTCTATCTCTATATATCTCTTTTTATCTCTGTATCTCTATCTCTCCCTTTTCCTCTATAACTCCAGACTCGAAAGTAATACGGGAGAGCAAGTCCGGTCAGACTTTCCTGTTGACTCTATCCTTTTAAATGTTTAGATTCTTTTTTGGATTGGACGAGCATCCTCCACTTTGCAGAGTAATTATGTACTGTTCCTTATCCCATACATTTTTGACTATTGCACTTGAAGCTATATTCAGTGGCTGTTCCTTGTATTTAAGTTCCTGTATTTCTTACACTTCAGTGTTTTTGTAAAATCTATTCATTGTTTAAAATATGTTTTTAACAGCTGGTTCAAGATATTTTTTTACATTCCATTTTCGTCAGTTATCCTTAATTTTTTTTTCTTTTCGATCCTCTCAAAAACTGGTTAGTAATTTTTTATTAATAACAAATTTTCAAAGCCTCTAGTGGATTCACATTTAATAAACGAATAACTTTAAAGCTCGAAAAAAAGTTGCCTGCCTGACGAAAATACCTTTTTGACCTTTCCACAATTGTGCTTGGCAACTTTGCTGGAAACTTTTCATCAATTGGGCCCTCGTTAATCTCCGTGGCATGCGAAGAGTCTTAACGAGCACAGTCATCTCAAAAATGCATCTATATACATAGAAATGCATGCGAAGCTATGTCGATTTCAGCCAGATGTCTTGTGGGTGACCTTATTTCTGGACCTAATATACTCGGAAACATGGATGTACTTATCAAACGTCATAATTACGTTTTGCGAGGAAATTTCCGGATTGCCGTACAAGAGATCCGCATTAATCCTGCGAATCCGGCGAGTAAAAGTGGCGTTCACGGAGACTTATTCTCCGTATGCATATATATGTATAACGCAATATAGTATACGAAGTAGAGATGAGACGAGAAATGAGGGTAAAAACTCGTTCCCGCGGCACGTCGTCGACATTCTCTTTCTGAGTTCTTCATTTCAGCGAGACTCTCGCTTACGGGCGAATCGATGCTGTCGACTTTTTAATCGCCTACGAAGTTCCATGGTTGAAATGATAGTCCGACCATTTCCAGTAGCGTTAGTGACGCATTTAAACATTTCATATGCGTTTTTCTTCGTTTTCAACGGGACGTCGAAAAAAAACCATTCGATCACTCATAAATAGGTCTTATTTAATGATTTCAATGAACGATTCATTATTTTTCATTAAATCCTTATCTAGCAGATGGAAAATATCGCATGAATTTTATATGTACACAGAGTCTATTTATGTACATCACGAAAGAAGCAGACTCGATTCTATTTGCAAAAGAAATTATAAATTAGGTCACGAAACTCGTATTGTTATATATACATATCTGTTTACGCATCCATATACATGTATTGTATATATAGATATATAA